>NW_019091355.1:1696084-1751281 GCF_001949145.1 Acanthaster planci | reverse complement strand
TGTCGGCTTGTTGGTCTAGTGGCATGATTCTCGCTTTGGGTGCGAGAGGTCCCGGGTTCGATTCCCGGACGAGCCCCCAAATTTTGTCATTTTTCGGACGTATTGAGTTATTTTCAAAATAAATGTTGGGTTCAGGGGTTTATTTATGCACCTCGGCTTGTTGGTCTAGTGGTATGATTCTCGCTTAGGGTGCGAGAGGTCCCGGGTTCAATTCCCGGACAAGCCCTTCTTTTTTTTCTTATTAAGTCTTTCATTTCTGTTAAGAGGGCAGTCCATCTTGGGAGCGTAATTGTCAATCTAGCGTCACAGTTCTTTCTATATTTCATAGTATTAACATCCTGAAGGAATAGGTTCAAGTCACTGCATTTAATGAATTGAAAAATGTCGGCTTGTTGGTTTAGTGGCATGATTCTCGCTTTGGGTGCGAGAGGTCTTGTGTTCGATTCCCGGACAAGCCCACATTTCTTTTATTTATTTATTGGGTAATTAGGTAAATAAGCTACGTTCATGTTTAACCAGATTATCTCAATTTATTTCCTTTCTTGCAAAAATAAAAAATAAATTAAGAATTTGAAAGGTGGTGTTTATTTTGTTACAATAGATTCAAATTTGGATAAGGTGAATGCTGGATAAGATAAGTTGAGTTTTTCACTGAACCGTGACTTTATCGTGTGCTGTAAAAGAACATGTTGAAATTTCATGTACAAATGAGGCGACAGCCAGCTCCCTTTGACGGCTTTGGTATGAGTATCCCTTAAGGTTCGATGGGTCCCAGCTTCAGTTCCAGAACAGGCCCCTATTTTTGTGAAGTTAAACTATGAAACGAATAAGCGCAGAGCAAGAAATTTTAACGCATCAATGGCTTGTTGGTCTAGAGGTATGATTCTCGCTTCGGGTGCGAGAGGTCCCGGGTTCAATTCCCGGACAAGCCCCATTTTGTAAGAAAAAAATTGGCTCTTTTGTTTTAAATGTTTCTTACAACAATTTTTTTGTCATATAATGGTAATGGCAAAATACTTCCACTGATAAGCATTGACCAAACAATTAAAAATATATCATGCACTTATGAGGCATGCATAAAAGAGGATGGTACATAATGTGCATTGTACCGCTCACTTCACCAGCGTATCAAATTATAAGAATGTGTACGCGCATAATGGACAACGGCGCGTGCATCAAATCTCTTACCGGTACTTAATAATTTCAGCCAAAAATTTGGTTTGTTTATAAAATTGAAACAAGTAGTGAAAGCGGTTGGATTGTAAAATATAACACAAACTCATAAGGTAGAACACTAATAAATGTCAGAGAACAATCCTTCGTATCCTGCCCAGGGTAGCCTGTCATATATCCTTAGCTATTTCTGGCAAGCGCGCAGCGTATCTGGTGTCACAGGGATCTCCTCTTATGTTTGAGACGATAATTTAAAAATAAAAAAGGTTTCACTTCGTCAGTCATGGGAATGGAGAATGCACTGGAATGATATGTTCTTCTCATATGAGACTCATGCTATTCAATCTGAGCCTATTTAAAGGTGCACTGTTTGATGTTCGATTTAAATTGGCCGTTGGAAAGTTCGCGCGTAAGCCTATCATTTGAGACGAAAAAAGGTCACGCCTAATCAGCGCTATCCGTACTTGGCTATGCTCGTGCAATGGTTTGAATGAGAGAATAGAATGAGAGATAAAATTTGTAAAAAATGAAGATCGATACGATATTTTGATTATAGTTTAAAAATCCTTCAAGTTACCATTTAAAGATAAATCTCATGACAAAAATGAAGTAGCTAATACCTCGTAAATTCTATTCCGATTTCAACTTTAAGAATTTTTATTTCCTCGTGGCAATTACACTTGATAAAGTTGTCTTAGCTCGCTCCATTATACCCAAGGGCCACATTTTTGGCTTCATTATCAGCTATGAAATACCCCACACGCAAAAATCCAGAAAATTCCAAGCCTTTCAGATAAGGAGGGACCTATACATGTAAACTTGAGGAAGCCCAAGGAAAAGAATTTTCCTCGTTAACGGGACGCACATCTGGGCTCATGGAAGAGTATTAATTTTGACCGCAGAGGTACGTGTCAGACGTCTTATTTATGGAATCTCGATCATATGCTTTGACCTCTGGGGACCGACGGAGCTAGCTCGAACATCGTCATGTTCACTGCAGTACCTAAGGTGCTTCTAAAATTTAGATCTGTCGACAACCCTTGAGTCGACGATTTTGGTCAAGGTTGAGGGATGGGCAACCTCAGAAAATTGTGGTTTTAGTGGCTATGGAAAATTTCGGACGATTCACACGTAATTGCAACGAAACATTGTTTTGGTACCAGTTGATGTTGATTAGGATTAAAATGCGACCAATTGCTCGGGAACATTTTCACCGAAGTTGAAGTAGTTTGTAAAAAGTATGAGCCGTGTTGAGTGTCAATTGCCTTCAAGTTTTTCAAATGGGAGAGCAAGACACACTAATAGTATTTATTCAAAACGCTTAACCATTAACGTCAGCATCTGAGCCTAACATGCGGTAATCTCTGGATGTTAAGTACACAGTTGCTGGGAATACAACCTGCGTTTTTTCGACATGTAAAGGCCAAATGCATCATCTCATAAAAATCACGTCAGGATATCGTTATCTTTACAGCCAAAAAGACTGACTTGGACCCCTTCAAAAAGAAAGGCTAGGTATTGCAAATCCAAATCACCGTTACTTTTTAACGCCACTTGCGATCTTATGGATAATGATTTATGTGCCAGTGAATAAAAATAAAATGGGAGATGTAGAAGAACCGGTTTAAATCATATGTAAAAATGGAGCTTAATATCACCGTATGTGTTGTTCAGAACTTTTAGACAACATGATCACCATTTGCACAAACTGTGTAAAGCGGTCAGCTTCAATCGACATTCGTTTCTGTATGGGAATTAGAGTCGCTGTACATAGTAGGAAAGCTACCTGCCGGGAAGCATTGTTCCAGCTTTGCTTCTAAACATGGTTATTTTGTGCAGTGGTTGGAACATGGCATTTTATACTTTCAAGAGGATTCCTGAACTACGGCGCTTAACAGTCCGGACTCGTCTGCCGTTTGGGAACTGCTGCACAAAGTAAGTCAAATTTCTTTGGACAAAAATGTTAAGCCAAGTGGCAGCTACATGACGGCATTATAATAAACACATGCATGTCAATATTCCATGTTCGTATTTCTTCAACAGCACCTAAATCTAATTGCACAGACCTAGGCCTAAACAATCTGTGGCAGCAGTATTTATGTCAACTTAACCTCAACAAAAGACAGACCCTCTCTATTTTAAAAGGTCGATGTGACATGCCACTGAATCATACACTTCAACAAGTGCGCACGTCCAAAGATAAGGAGATGGCGCCAAAGAGAAGAATGCCAGTCTGCATAACACACTCCAGAACTAATTTTCGGAGGGGTTTTAAGGTTAAGTCCGACGTGAAAATGCTGAGAGATGTTTTATATCTACTTCTTTTCAAGCCAGTTATTCTTTGTAAGTCGGTAAAGTGATTCTGCATCTTTTGCTCCGACTGATTCTTCATCACTTGCTTCGACTGATGTTTTCAGCACTGGAGGCAATGAGCGGCATATCCATTGTCTATAATATGCTACACAAAAGTTACCAAGAAGATAATTTCACAGCTCATTTCCTCTGGTCAAAACTGAGATAGTCTTCCCACCGTTTGGATTTATGTTTGTACAGTCCTAAACTTGTCATGACTTTGGAAACATCTTTCAAAGCTTGACGCGGACTTTAGATTGTTTAATAGGATGTTTTGAAAAATGAATTACGTAAAGGTGATTGAATTTTGTTCAGTTTAAATTAAATAGTTCTTGAAACACAAATGTAGAGTGTGTCCTAATATCAGTACAATTTTTAGATAAGTAACGGTTTTATTGTAACAAACTGCATGCATAGAAATGTGTCGTAGCACAAAATGACGACAAATGTTGCCGCATTTTTCCTGCTTTGCGGGACAGTTGCATGGCACATATCCAGACATCGCACCAGAACCACAAGGCCAGCCAGCTTCATGTCACGATCAAGAAAAAGGTCCTTATGTTTGGCATCATTCCCCAGTACTTGTCATGCTAAAAGCATCCAGGAAGGCATCCCACGTATGTGTATCCTCGTGTCTGCAGATGGCGTACACAGAGAACTTGATAATACTCTCCACACGGCATCGTCATCCCATAGCCTGGCTCTTGCCTCCATCATATCAACAATACACATTTACACTTCTTACACACAACGTGCATCCGGAATGACAAGGGCAGATGCGCACAGCCCAGGCTAGTGTTTGTGACGTTTTTAGTCAATATTTGGATTAATGCCTTAGCTACGAACTACATGTCCCAAAAGGGGGTGTTAACAGTTACCTGTCCGGATGCCTATTCCCGATTTTTACAACTGCTATACATCTTGAAAATTGCGTAAATTATACATCTGTTGTTTCCCACTGCAGTTAAAGTGCTCAGTCAAATATAACCTTATTAATTTGTAAAATCGAATAATCTCTAAATGACGTGCAAAATACCTGACACTAATGACTTGAAGTTGCGAACAAATACAAGATCACAAGCTCCTTCTTGCGAAGTAGTTTTCATCAAACTTCTTTACACCGCACTCATATGAAAAAATTGCAATAAAACGAGCAAAAGTATGAATGGAGTCCTTAAAATGCCCTTGTGAACATAAACCCTCTGAAGGCGGGCTTATTTTGAACAATGTATCTCACAAAGAAGCCTGTGATTGTTCCATACAAACGAGGCACAAACAACGCCACTTCCTCATCGACCACTGTATCAAGTTTGCATGAGTTTCACTTTAAATCGAATTCTAAATGGGTCCCAAGAATTTAACAACAATATTCCTTTGACCCCAAGTCTCAATTTATTCCGAGCACCTCGAGGAGTCCCTCGATATCGTCTCGCCCTTTCAACCTTCTGCTAGCAATTTTATCGTAAAAGTTACTGCTCCCAGTAAACTCTGTACGTGACGCACCTACAATAAATTGGAGTCTTAATTTGGTCAGCGCGAACCTCAATGTCGTTTGTTTAAGTGATTTTTAGTCTTTGTCATTAAGAGGTTCGTGTCCTCTTGTGCCGTGGTATGTTTGTCGACATAAGTCGCAGTGGAATTATGAAAGATTTTATTATTTTAGGCCCTCTATCAAATATTTGAGAAGGCATAATGACCTAGAGTGAGTTATTGCTTCTTCCCGTTGTCAAACTTTGATTTATGTAATCGTTTAGTGAGGCGCGGGAGTACTGGGTATCATGGTAATGTTTTCGTTGCATTTATGGAATAGAAGTCCTGATCCTGCATGCGTTATGGCATGAAGACTGGGTGGGATTGACAATGCACATGTTCCACTCTCTTTTGTCCAGTCATTATTGCCAGACAAGTTGAAAGTTCAAACTTTTTACAACATTTAAACAGTTGTACAATATTGTACAACTTCAAGGATGTTAAATCTTTTGCTAACATCGTAGTACTGATTGAATGCAAGCGCCTGGGGATGTTCAAATGTGGCAGGATAAACATTCTTGACAATATTTCAGAGATACAATGAAGTTAAGTTTACCTTTGAGATGCAGATGGGTGTGCCTTGCCCGCCCATAAATCGCAGGCCCCATGGCGGGCCTCCAGTCATCCGCACTTTCAGTAGCACCCCTTGTGTCGTCATGGTGACGTCTTATCTGCGTTTTCTGGTAGCTGAAACGGGTCGAAGTTTCTGATTCCGGTTCACTTCAAGGTGTGTTTGACATGTCCTAGACAGGACTGCTCGTGACAGATGGTCGGTTTTGTGAAAACTGAGTCTGATCGTGAGGCACTTTCCTTCGGAGTTATTACTGCTCCTGGACAGCCTCTTGTCAGATGTTGCACCTCTTTTTGTTCCTGGAGAAAAACCCTACAAGTCCGAGTCCTCGATATTTGGTCTCAGTCCCGGGCCTTCCACGCCGAAACATCGGGGCGCTAAGGTTTGGGACTCGCGTCTTGCCGATCCGATCTCGTCATCATCAGCAGAGCGGTCGCCATTCCGCACAAAGGGCCGACCGAGATCCAGCCGTAATGGCTCGACCTTTGCGGAATGCCAAACTCGCTGCCCGTGACCCGGCGCACGCGGCGCAGTCTGTCTTCGTCACTTTACTGTGTATGTACACACGTACACACACCAGGAGTCTTCGGATTTCAAGATGTGGATTCGACCAAATTAATATTCTGGTACAATAGAGGAAGGTGTATGCTTACTCGACACGGTTGATTAGCTCAAGTCCGCTATTATTTGCTTCTAAATCAGAGCAAAACATCTGGATATTTGATAATCGTAAATTGAATTATTGTTCACTGCAAATCTGGCCAGTAGTAGTAATTTCTCACTACGCAATGTATCTTTGCTCTAAATTCACTTAGATTTCAAGCATTATCTCTCTGTCGATTATATCGATAATAATTGTTTGTCGAGAGTTGAAAGGGCGGATCGGAAGCAGGATGTACCGCGAAATTTTTAATTAATAATAATTAATTATTAAATAATTAATTCTAATCTTTGAATTTGAAATCCTGCCAAACTGAAAGTGAAAGGGAATTTTAGGGACTAAGGTTTGGCGATTTTAGCCTGAAACATTTCCCTTTCTATATCAAAAAACTAAATTTTATCCTCCGTTCCAGGACACAATTTGTACTAAATGCACTACATGCTAATGGCAGTTTAAAGGGATATTCATGGCAACATTACAGTGGACATTCAGCTCAACTTCTCTTCATACAAAGTACTATTTGCATTACTACGAGGTCTACATACTTCTTTTCAATGGAAGTTACAAGAAGGTGGTAGTTTTCTATTTCTTACAAAAGCCTTTCATTAATCATTATTAAAGGCGCTAAATTGCTTTTGCCATACAGGCAAACTTTTTCAAATCGCATACGAAAACTACCGGAAAACTCTTTTAAAATTACCTACCAATGAAGCATTGAAGAATTGCCCGTGTATAGTTCAAACAAGCTGCGTAACACGATAAACAAATAAATTCAGGACCTTTCTATCAAAAAGTGGAAAAGAGTGTTATGTGTAAACTACAAACAGAGCTATAAGTCTTTTCGAAGTAAGGGGAGACAGGCATCAGTGCTGTATTTGAAATGGGTACATAATTATTTAGCAAACACATTGTGTCCGCCATATGGCGACGCTACCAGTCTACCTTGGATCACATCATCCTTTGACTCATGAAAATGGAAATTTTCATTTGCATTAAGACCAAATGCTGAAGTCTGTTCATTTTACTTTATCGGTGGAAGTGGAAAGTCACAGTAATTTGACAGGAAAGATTTCCTATCATGAATTAAAGTCTCATTGAATTCGTGTTAAGTTTCTCATTAAATCTGTTCATGTACGGGGAGCACTGTGAAGGTACACAATTCTCAGATTTCTTCCCTTGATTTCATGCCTTCATCCCTTTTCTCCTTTTTGTGAGTTAAGAGACTACCAGTAAATATTATGCACTCCAAATATGGTATGAATTCTTGAAAAAACGATTAAGTTGATAGGCAGCTATGCATTGCTAATTATCTCGCGGGATTGCGCAGATTTCGAATGGTGCCGGGGCGTGCGTTATGCCTTGAAGCGCCTCGAACGAGACGAGCCCAGCGCCCTCTGGTGTTTGGAAGTGAAACTGGTGCGCAAGGCAGGTGAACATAATGTAGAGTTCCATCCGAGCAAGGTGCTCCCCCAGACACACACGGCGACCTGTCGACAAAAAGTGCACACATACACTGTCAAAAGTTCATATTGAAAGTCGTTTGAGGGCGCTGCTCAATGATTCCTGGTGGGTTTAAAAGTAAACATGCATGCAAGTGTTACACTCATTTTGTGGTCCAAGTTAATATCAGATTTCGTTCGAGACGGTATTTTGTATCCCCAATCTGAAATTATATGCCGTTGAAAAATGTTCCACATTCTTACCTATTCCAAAAGGGATGAGTTTATCACGCCTAACCAGCTTGCCCTCGTCATCCAGGAATCGCTCTGGTCTAAACTCGCTGGGATTGGGCCACTCGACTGGGTCGTGGTGAACGCTCCACATATTGGCAACGATGAGAGAGCCCTTGGGGATGTGATATCTAATACCACGGAGAGAGATGAGATAGAAGTATTTGAAGTGATGCAGGTGTTTTTCAATTTTTTTTTTTATACCTTTTCTACTTCAT
This sequence comes from Acanthaster planci, assembly GCF_001949145.1. Next base: position 1,743,046 of record NW_019091355.1, on the reverse strand, counting down.
ATACTTATGTTCGAACCTGAAGTAAATAGCACAGTAAACGTTGGTAATCGTGTATAGTTATACCAGCAAGGCACCCCATTGCATGATATCATACCCTCGCAGTGTTGTGTCTTCAATGCACTTGTGAGGCACCCCCAGAGACACAATGTCACCCATACGTTGAACTTCACTGAGGACGGCTTCTACGTAGGCAAGTTCAGACTTATCTGAAAGCCTGGGTAGCCTGTTACGTCCAACCACGCTGTCAATCTCTTTCTGAACCTGCGACTGGATTTCAGGGTAGCCGACCATGAAGAGCAACGCCCACCGCAGCGTTGTAGAGGTTGTCTCTGTGCCAGCCCCGAACAGGTCTCCAAAGGTGTACTGCATGCTTGACGGGGTCATGTATGTCTGGACACCTTGATTCTCTTTGTCACACATCTCCTTGATAAAAGCACCCGCGAAATCTCGCGGATTCTCGTTGAAGTCCACATCTCCTTGTTGGCCATTCCTATTGTAGAGCAGTTGATACAGAACCTCGTCGAAACTCAAGTTGGTGTGTATGAGTTGTTTTACCAAAGGAAGGAACCGCATCTTGGCAAATATGGGTACAAACTGGATAACACCGCCAGCTCCAATCAGCTCAAACAGTTCGTTCAGGATCTCCAAGAGCCGCTTAAATCTTGAGTCTGTGTACTCGAACCGTCTCCCGAAGACTACAGAACAGATGACATTGGACACGGCGTTTTCCACCACGTGTCTGGGGTTTAGAGTCTTTCCATTTGTTTTGCGGATTTCCTCCATTAGATACTTGATTTCCGTGGTGATGTGCTCCTCAAAGCTTGACTTGCCCACTCCAAGACTCCTGAGGGTTTTCACTGCGAACCGACGGAGCTCAACCCAAGGCTGACCAGAGGCAGACAGGACACCTTTTGAAGATGAAAAAACATGGATGGATGACCCTATTCAGAGAGCGCGTATACTGTTCTGAAAATCTTTCTTTGTGATGCATAATAAGATGGGTCTAAAGAGATCATGCGGCCAACGCTAAACATTTCCATCTGTTTGCAGAAAAGTTTCAACTGTTACTTTTGAAGTAATTTTGTCTTTTCAAATTTACCGCAAGAAAGTCAACTTTATAAATATCTGGGACAACTTGCAGCTTTTTTCATGTAATGCTATGTTCTGGAAGTTTCTTCCTTCTGATTTTCATTCCATATGCCAACAAAATATTTTTTTTCTGTAGCCACTAGCCCTCGCCTTCAGTGGACAGTAAAACACCTTGCTTTGTGCAGAATGTATAAATAAAATGGCTCTATAGGGCATGAATACGTATAATTATTATTTATAATACGTATTATTATTATTTATTGTTTCTTCGGCCAAACAAGGGTGAACAAAACAAACTAGAACATGTATATTAAAAAGAAAAAGACAAGCATCAAACAACAAACCAAAAGAACCCTCTTTAAGGTGGCCAGAATTTAAAAGTGAAAATAAACCACTGTAGCTCGAAAGCCAATTAACCCATCTTTAAAGTGCAAGGCCCACAATTATTGTAAACATTGTAGGTCAAGGTACACATAATATTATGTTGGACTAGATGCACAATCCAAATCTGCCATGTTTGAGACTTAAGTGACGCTTACCGTAACCTGGTAGAGTTATCTGACTGATCTCGAATCGTGGCCGTCCACTTAACTCATACTGGGCAAATGCTTCTTTCATGACGTCATAATCTTGCAGTAGAACGACAAGCTGATTGGCCACCGAGAAGCTCACGACGCTTCCATATCTGAGCAAAAGTTTTCATGCTGTTTCAGGTGTATGTCAAGGCTCTTCGGTGTGTGGCAATGAGCCATTTCAAAGAGGTCAATCGGAAACCAAACATGCGCGTGTCGGCGCATGGCTGCGCTGAGAGGGAAGATCTCGCGCGTGCTTATTTACTGTTCCCGAACGACCTCACTTTGGGCATGCGCTGTTGGAATACCGAACTGGCCCATTTCAACTGTTTAGATGCGTATTGATCCTCCTAAGTATCTTGTATCTATCACCTTGAAAATTCCGTATTGTTTTGAGACGGTATAGTCTTTGGATTAAAATACGCATCTATTTCCTTCCATTGTATTTATATTTTTCACAAGAATGTACCAAGAATACACAGTCGCTGTGCAACCTCTGCACAAACCGGTGTCAATCTCTCTGTTTTTTTAATGGTGTGGTAACTTTTATAATATCATGTAATGTGAGTGGATCAAACTAAATTCATATTTCGTTTTGATTTGAGATAATACGTTCTTACTTGTGGGACAGTTCTACTAAGGCCTCGTGGATTGGTCCTTTTGTCCTTGCAAGTTGTGGTAAGTAACCCAGCAGAGGCCAGCCCCAGGGGCCTGGAGGAAGGTTTCTTGGGCGGCGCAAAACCCAGAAGAGGAATACGAACAACACGAAACCAATGAGGGCTGCGCGGACATCGATGTGGTTCCAGACATCTAAAAGATCCATAGTGCTGTCACTTCAGGTATCCGTCGCCTTTAGTAAAACAATACTAAATTATTAATGTTCCATTATGCATAGGCCCTATGTGCCACAATGGGTGTGAGGTCTCAAAGTGATGTCCTAGGATACCGGTATCACGAGTGTTATTTGCCAACGAAATATAGTACAGTAATGTGTATCAACGCGAGAGAAACGGCATTTTACGTTCAACGAATCTAATAAGCCTTTATTGTGCTATACGAATTGCTGCTAAGCATTTAAACTACTTATAACGGTAGCAAAGGCACGATAATTAAAGTTAAGTATTACAGTATATTATGGGCCTTCACGCAGTCTGTCCTTTAAAGCTCAACAACGTTACAACCTCAATAGACCTTTTTCCAATCATGCTGGACCAATGTGATGGTAATCAGCGCACAGTGTTGTGATGGTAATCTACCTATTCAAGATAAACTAGTCACGCATGCAGTGTTCGCACTTACGCTTGCATATAGTTAGCTGCCCGTATGAATGTATTCGATCACCGTGGCTGAGGCGGTCCACACGCGGCGGTATTGTCAGCGCAATCCAGTCACGTGGGTGAAAAGGGTCTATTGCTGCCACCATTGCTAACAGTTAACACACTCTTTGATACTTTACGTGTAGGCCCTAGGTGGAATTTTCCACTAACCTGTTTCTCGGGTACACACCAGTCACTTTAAGGCCGTCGTGGATGTGATCTGTCGCTTTGTGGATTCTACAACCTTTGTACCAAAGAGGGTTAAACAGACTCCGCTGTGACATGAACTGAACATGTTAACTTTTTTCTGCATGATGTTGTTCCGCGTCTGTTTTTTTTTTGTTTAAACGTTTGCCACACAAAATGTCAGTTTATCTGACCTTTCCTGTGACAAGCTGATTTGCAATCTTGATGGACTATCTGACGTACCGCCCCCATACCAAAGGGCGCTTCAGTTTTGGTGGCTAATTTATTAGGGCAGCTCTAGTTACGTAGATTTGCTCTAAGCTTGCTACCCATGTGAAAACTTAATACATTTGCATTTTAAAGGGAATTTGACAATTCACATTGTAAAACTTCTAATCGTCTTACGGCAATCTACAATCTAGTCATCATCAACTGTAATAATCTACAATCTAGCCATCATCTGCTGTAACAATTAAAGCCGAGTAACAACCATGGATCACTCAGTGACAAAAACCTACCACATATTCTTTAAAGCGATAGTATAATGCTGCAAGCCAACATTATATGACTGAAGCTAATTAGAGCTATACTTAAACAAATGTGCATAGTATCAGTATAGTTTACAGTAAATTATTAACATATCTAGTTTTAATTTAAAACAATTTAAATCTACAAAGGTCAGAATCCTGTAGCACTGTTGACCCCTTGATGTAGAACAAATGGATAGCAATTTGTGTATCCAGGAAATGTTTTTTCTTAAAATCACATTTTGTGTATCTCTGTACTCTTCTTCCACGTATGAAAACTGTTTGAAATTTTTTTTGAGTTACATGAACTGAACGGTGCGCTTTTTCAAACATTAAAACTTGACCAAGCATTTCTGGACAAGTGAGGGCGCTTTTGATGTAAACCTAGGAAGACATGGTTCAATTTGCATGTTTTCATGTTCAAATTGTGAACCCCAAATTTGCTATCTGGGAACATTTCTGTGAAAAGGATTTTTGCTGGATTATTGCCATATACTTACACAGCAATAAATTGCGAAAGAATATAAAATCCGACATAGCAGTGGTTAAAAAAATCTAGAAATTTTCTGTGCACTAATCAGTGAAACACTGAGATTCAGTGCTTTTGATGACATCGTAGTTCTGCTCATGAATATGCAAATATTCATTAGCTTAAAAGCAAAAAAGCATCAAAATATGGGTAAAAATGCAAACAAAAATTTAAAATCAGGTTAATCGAAACCCAAAGATGCAATTTCAAGGGGTTTTAGTGAATTTTTTCCTTTTCCTGGTTCTTTCAAATGAAATTAATTAAAATACGTCAGGGCTCAAGCGATGATTTATCGAGATTAGGAGTGAAGATTAGGTGAAGCTTGAGACCGTACAAGAGCTTCGAAGAAGATTTTCACTAATTTTTAAAAATCTAGTCCCTATAGAAAACGAAACCTTAAAAAATGTATTTTACAATACCCTTAATCAATCCGAACTATTTCAAAGGAATGCTGGCTGATTAAAAGATCTTGTGGTGCGATTGTATAGAATTTAAATGGCTACTGCTGATCTGATTAATCTGGCACTCTGGGAGGTCATAGTTAACGTCAATACTATTTGTACGTGTTATATTCAGCAACAAAATGTTCCTTGGTCCTTGGCAACTGATCTTCTTTTATTTTTAGATTAAATGCAACTGAAAAAAATCCCGCTATGTCGTTTAATCATTTGACAATTTTGTCAGAAATAATACGCAAAACCTATGGAACAGAAGCGAGTCGCAGATAGAAAGACTTGTTAGTCGTGGGACACCATTACGAGACATTATTCAGGCGTCAAAACACTAATCGTCTCGCGGAATCGCGCAGATTTCGAATGGTGCTGGGGAGCGTGTTAATCCGCTGTAGCACGCCTCGAATGAGACGGGTGTGGCGCCCTCTGGTGTTCGGAAGTGAAACTGATGCATGAGGCAACTGAACGTAATGTACAGTTCCATCCGAGCTAGGTGCTCCCCGAGACACACGCGACGACCTGTGAAGAGGCAGCATGTGCACAGTACACTATCGGACAACCATCAGTGTTATTAGGGGAATATGTAGAAGTATACGTAATTGACTTGCTGTGATATTAAGACACAATCGGTATTTATCTAAACTATGTACGTTTTCTCACAAAATCAAGATCAATATTAAATTCCATGCACAAAATTAAATCTATAAGAACACTGCATTTACTTGTGCTCGGACACCGCGAAGCACAGGACTGCACTGTTGTAAGCTTATTTGACCAGAATTTGACGAGTGCATATCACGTGAGCCCTGTTGAAGACAACATTTCCTCGTTTTGAGTGGATTCATAGCGGTACAGTGAGTTGTCTCTTGACACCTTTTCAAGAAATGCTGGGTTATTATTGGCCTGGCCAAGTCTGAAACTGCGTTGTCTTGACTGAGCCATTTCTAAAGTTTCCAAAGTCAGGTTGGCGTAGTGATTCTTTCCTCGCTTTTCACCTCCCGGGTTCGAATCCCGGCCTGGTCCACATGTGGATTGGGTATTCAGTCCCTGATTTCGCGGGTTTCACCCAGAATATCCATCTGGGGTTTTCCTCCTACCTCTAAAACTGTAAGTGCTTTTCATTGTCTCCTCTCTACAGGTTTCTTCAGACTTGTGAGCTAAAGTGCCGAGGATGCTTTTGAGGACTCCTTGGTGGCATTACCAGAAATGATTAATAATAAAATAATAACAGTTTGTTAAGAGAAAATAAGGCTAAATTTCGTGGACTTGTATAAAATTTCGCGGTGCTGCATTTATGCCAATAAAGTCTCCAGTTCTGGTCACCGAGTCGCCGAAGACCGGCGCGTCTGCAAAATAAAAATGTTTTTCATTTGGTATAAAACGATGTCCAAAAGCTGCCAAACTTGCGTCATTGTAACGTTTTTTGGATGGTACGGTTGAGTAATTCTACACTGAAGGAGTCTCTCTAATTCTCCATACATACAGTCAGACACTCTTTTTCAGATGACACCCTTTTCTGTATATTACATTTACATCTGGGAACAAGACAAAAAGAGGTAAAGTCTTATGTACTGTGCACATGTAAAAGCTGAAAATGCTTTTAAAGAGAAAAAGTTTGGCTTTACGTACGCATGCAGTCGCGATGGACATCGAGCGCTATACGTACATCATTTCAAGAAAAAAAGTGAGAGAAAAAGAAAGCCGCGTCTCTGCACCACTTTTGGAGCCAGCTCCTGATCAGAAATCAGAAACTTTGGTTGGCATCATGCAGTGTTAAATCCCGTAATACTCACCTATTCCAAAGGGAATAAGTTTGTCCCGCCGAACCAGCTTTCCCTCGTCATCCAGGAATCGTTCCGGTCTAAACTCGCTGGGATCGGGCCACTCGGCTGGGTCGTTGTGAACGCTCGATATGTTGGCAACGATGAGAGAGCCCTTAGGGATATGATACCTAATAACAAACCAAATGAAGTTGCTGTGTTGAGCTACATAAACAAAATAAGTAAAGTTAACCACAGAACGTGCAACCTGGGATGCGCCAATTCATACGTTTATCGATGAAACTTATTCACTATGACCACAATTTGGAAATTGGAAATGATTTTACTACCTACCCCCGAAGGGTTGTGTCTTCAGTGCACTTATGAGGCACTCCCAGAGGTACAATGTCACCCACACGTTGAACCTCATTAAGGACGGCCTCAACGTAGGCCAGCTGAGACTTATCGGAGAGCCTGGGTAGCCTGTTACGTCCAACCACGCTGTCAATATCTTTCTGAACCTGCGACTGGATTTCAGGGTAGCCAACCATGAAGAGCAACGCCCACCGCAGCGTTGTAGCAGTTGTCTCCGTGCCAGCCCCGAACAGGTCTCCAAATGTATAATGCATACTTGATGGGGTCATATATGTCTGGACACCTTGATTCTCTCTGTCGCACATCGTCTTGATGAAAGCACCCGCGAAATCTCGCGGATTCTCGTTGTAGTCCACATCTCCTTGCTGAACGTTTCTGTTGTACAGCAACTGGTACAGAATTTCGTCAAGGCTTAGGTTGGTGTATATGAGTTTCTTCACAGTGGGAAGGAACCGCATCTTGGCGAATATTGGCACGAACTGGATCACGCCTCCAGCTCCGAGGAGGTCAAACATCTCCTTCAGGATCTCCAAGAGTCGCTTGAACTGCGTGTCCGTGTACTCAAATCGCCTTCCAAAAACTACAGAACAGATCACATTGGACACGGCGTTTTCTACGACGTGTGTGGGATTAAGACCTTTACCCTTCAGACTTCGGATTTCCTCCATCAGATACTTAGTTTCCGTGGTGATGTGCTCCTCAAAGCTTGACTTGCCCACTCCGAGACTTCTCAAGGTTGTCACTGTGAACCGACGGAGCTCAACCCAAGGCTCACCAGACGCTGAGAGAACCCCTGTTTGGTCGAATTGTGGAAGAAGTTGATTGACTTAGGCTGATAAGAAAGAAATGAACTGTGATAACCCATGGAATGTTTGTGGTAGCAAGAGATTTTCTTTCCCAAGAGGTATTGTGTAACCGAGAAAAGTTCAGTGCAAACTTACAGTTTCGATCAGATACTTTACCTGCCTTTCTAGCGCCATAAGCCCAACAAAGAAAAAACTCAGACACTACAACTACTTAAATTCGGGTCTTTAAAATCTCACTTTGTTCCAAAACATGCGCGAAAACGAAGAACGTTTTGGTTAATATCAAAAACCATTTTGCATGTGACAACATGAAGGAGCCAGATATGATCTGCATACGGTGCTCTCAGCCATGCTTTTGAAAGGAGCTGAGTGACACTTACCATAGCCAGGTAGGGTGATCTGACAGATTTCCAATTTCGGTCGTCCATTCAATTCTTGTTGGGCAAATGCTTCTTTCATGACTTCATAATCTTGTAGGAGAACGATAAGTTGATTGGCTACCGAGAAGCTCACAATGCTGCCATACCTAAGCAAAAATTGAAAAATTGTTGCCATAGATGTTATGGTATTCATTGGTTGATCAAAATTTCAATAAACGCCCTTCTTAGGGCGTGTCATGCACAAAAATGAGGAAGTTGGATATTAGAAATTCCACTGCAGACCACTTTATCAACCATTCTCAGGCTGAATTCGTCTGCAAGTAGATACAAACATCTGAAGGAGGAGTCAACCGCACTCAAGGCTATGAATTTTACGACTGAATTATCCATCTTCTTTATATTTTCCGCCGGTCCTTACCTGTGGGACAATCTGCCCAAGGCTTCGTGAATTGGCCCTTTGATCCTTGCAAGTTGTGGTAAGTAACCCAGCAGAGGCCAGCCCCAGGGGCCTGGAGGAAGGTTTCTTGGGCGGCGCAAAACCCAGAAGAGGATCACAAACAACATGAACCCGAGGAAGACTGTACGGACGTTGATGTGATTCCAAACGTTGAAAAGATCCATATTTGCTGGCCCAGCGGATCAGAATCAGAACGATACTATTCACAAGAACAACAACAACAAAACCCTTACACAGCAAGGTTTGGTCTACATCCTTGCCATTCAAGTGTCAGTTGGGGCTGGGTAAATGGTTAAGGTGAGTAAGGTGGGGTCATTCTGCACCCCAACAAAAAATACTGCATTGCCCAAGGCGAGAAATTTGAAAACAATTTCTTTTTACTATTGATTTGAAGCCAGTGTCTGTTGTGTTGGTTTTAAGGAATCCTTCCTCACGGACCCAAACATAGCGCGCATTAATATTTCTCTCAAACATGAAGCTCTCTGCTTGAGTGAACAAGTTGGAAGACACAACAACCCATGTCACCATTGGCTATTTAGCCTGCATGTAAATCTTTCAAGCCCCCTACTCCGCTGCTCGACGCAAACCACGAACATGTTTGGGCTGGTTCATACATTGAAAGCGGGGCGAATTCGAAGTCACGAAAGGTTTGCAGCAAAATTTCGCAAAATGTGTTCAAGTTTTCCGAATTCGCAAAGCGAAGATTTGATCTGACGTCATTTATTCGCGTGTGTTCGTTTTGCTTCAAGTATGAACCGGCTTTTACGTCTTACACTTGAACATACCATGCATTACTGTACAGCAGGTGAGGCTTGATGTCCCTAACTGAGTAATTATATAGCGCACAAATCAAAATGCGCACTTACCTGCTAGTTGCAAGACCAAGAATGCCTCGTGATCAGCTGAAGGGGTAATGCTCGTGACTGTAGCTCTTTTGAATTTCTTGACCTTTGAACGACAAAAAAGTTCAGTGACCTTTGGGGGACATGAAGCGACAAATAAAGAGACTAATTTCCTAAGTTATTTGTCTAGAATCACACAAAGGAAAGTAGGAACTGCATTGTGACTGTCTGCGTGCACCCGAGTGACAGACATGGAGTCGTATTCTTATAATGGACCTGAAGTGGCAGAGAAGACTTCTTTTTGTTTCAAAATGTCACGGATTTATTTAGAGAGGTAGCACACGTCTGGGCTTTTCTGTCGGCGTGGTCCATACACGCACAGTTTGTAGAATGCATCTTTCCTTTTGCGAGCGATTTGCTGTCAAGGCAATTCAGACGCTTGTGGAAATCGCTTCCAGGCTATCAGTGACAACCTCCGCCGAACCGCCTTGGTCTGAGGCGGCAAAGAAAATTTGCCTGTAGAACATTAGGCCCTTGCAGACGTATCAACTTGATGTATGATACTGTAATACATGTATGAAAAACAATATCGAGCTATTTCACCAAGGTGGTTGAAGCTTCAAGGAGCCAGTATTATGCCTGGAAAACAATATAACATGCTGCATAAGCATGTGTGTGTTATGCGCATAGAATAAGAACTGAGAAACAATTCTGGCGTGTCTTTAGCGTCCTTTGTGGAGACGATCCTTCTTTATAAATTGCAGTAGGTTAGTCATGTTTTATTCTTTGATTCTCCAGCAAGAAAAGTTTATTGGCCTTTGCTGTCAATTGGTGAGTGTGTTATCTGGAGGTGATAACATTGATAAATACTTTCGTGAAGAACGCTTCATTTGAAGTTCGTTCACTCCGAGAAACGTCAAACTACGGTCAATGTTAAGGGGGGTATTATTAACCCTAGACGAGCCGGGTTAGTTTAGCCCATCTCCAATGGGGGATCCGCCCCCCCCTAATAAATTGGCTGTGATATGCCCGATTTTTTTTGTAAATTGGCATGCATATACAGACACTCCTTATCGTTTATGTGAACTTAGAAGTTCATGGCTACATGCACGTGAGAGCGTGCGTGCATTAATTTAAGCACCACAGTGGAAAAAAGTATACATTTTTGGCTGTCCTGTCTTGGAAAAATGAGCGCTGCGCGAGAACGGTATGTTTGATTTTTGCAAATATGGTGTCAAAATGACCGCAAAGAGTTACTTGAAAAACATCTGAGGCTCAACTCCTAAAAATTCACTATATATATATACAATATCTGAAAATGTCATGGAGGGCAGATTCCTCCTTCAGCTCTTTTAGGGTTAAAGTTTACTGTTACCATGAACTTTTTGTTCTGGATGGACTAAGTTCGTTCACTCCGAGAAACGTCAAACAACAGTCTATGTATAAGGGAGGGCAATCTAAACCCTAAAAGAGAGGGGTTATTTTGGCCCATATTACATGGGGGGGGGCAGATTCCGCCCCCAGGAACTCGGCTTGGCCACGCCCAGTTTCATAAAAAAACTTAGCATGCATGTACTGACACTCCTAATCATTACAAAGGTGAAGTGTGAACTCAATCAGACATATGGCTTTGGGGCTACGGTCATTTTCAGTTCATGGTTACTTGCATGCACCTCTGTGCATCGCTGCGGAAAAAAGTATACCGGTACATTCCGGACTGTCCCGTCTCGCAAAAATGCGTCTGCGTGGGTGCGGTACGTTCGATTTTTGCAAACATGGTGTCAAAACGACCTCGAAGAGTTACTCTGTAAACACCTAAAGGCTCAACTCCTTAAAAACGCACTACGACGATATCGGAAAAACGTAAAGGAGTATTCCTCACCCCAGTTCTTTTAGGGTTAAAGTTACTGTTAACATGAACTTTTTGTTTGTTCTCTCCGAGAAACGTCAAACGAAGGGCATTTTTAAAGTTCATGAACTTCACTCACCATTTTACGGAAGCATGCATAGGACATGACTACAGTAAAATCCCCATTAATTCGCCCAGGCGGATTACTATTTCGGGTAGGTTAGTGTTTCGCCCAGGTAGGTTAGTGTTTCGCCCGGGTACGTTAGCATTTCTCCCAGACTGTTTTTTCAGCCTGGCAAAGTACTATTTCCCTCGGGCGGATTATTATTTCACCTGGGCGGGTAATTATTTTACTCGACCGTGTTACTCCGCTCAGGTGTTTTACACTCGTGTTTCACATGTTTGATAGTAATCCAACTGAAACCTTTCTCTTGAAAATGGCCTCTTGTACCGATTATTGTTAGTCGGTGTGCTCCTGATGAGTGCCCCCTGGAAGTTTGCCTTCTTAGAAAAAGTTTTTGCCCCCTGCCCTCCCTAGGAGAAAATCCTGGTAGTGCCCATGGGCCTGAGCGCATGGGATTTGTAAGTCTGTACACCTTTTTTTCCATCGAGTGATGTGGTTCCGAGGCACGCTGAGAATTCACAACCTAAACTGGGGCACCAATCTTGTGATTAGGTTCATGAAGTTAGATACTGTGCACGATATGCGGTAAAGGGGGACCCCCCTAATGTAATTCGCAAGCTGTATATCCTAAGGCTATTGTACGTACTGCACCCCCCCTGGAAATCTGAAAGGAATTCCAAAGACGGTCAACACAAAAGACAACACAACAGGGGAGTCCCCGTTAGGCTTTACCGCACATCTTGCATCATACATGCACTTGTAGTTAGCTTTGACGAAATGAATTCACGACCAAAGGTTATACTTGCTTGCCGTGAAAAAACTGCGTTGTCGCGGAGACAGAGAAAACTTTGCCATGTAAAGTGTATGTCGCATCGGATTACGTAAGCGATGAAAGGACGTCTGTCCAGATTCAGGCAAGATTGAGGTTGCACAATACAACACAATAAGGCTTGAAGACGGACTTACAGTAAAGACCATTCAGTCGAAGAAAGACTGAACCGTGCAGGGGATGACTGCATAGGTAATGTGAAGTTCCTATTTCATTATGTCTGCGCATCTCTGTAACATGAGTAAGATTCCCAGTTTTGATTAACTGGTGATCATACATAGCCTTCGTACGGTATATGTGTCCACTCTTAATCTGGTTGTCAAACGTTCTTATTGCATCCCATTTGCAGTTGAAACTAATCAAGTCAAGTTACTATTCTGTTCTTGATGAATGTCCCTGGTCCACCGATCTCTAAGCAACTATGCTGCCTTGCATATTGTATCTTATGCCTGATAGTCGTCTTCATCGTCACTCTATTCGAAACAACAGGTAAGCAAATCAGATACCACTGCATGAGTACATTGTAGTCCTGATTGCTATGAGGTTTTGTCTGTTTCGATTCACGATCTCTCGTGTATTTAGAAAAACGGTGTCTGCTACAACTTCCAATCTTCAGTGATGTTGCCGTAAATCACCTTGGTGATTATGATGCCTTGGAAGCTGTTCTTTATTTTAATTTGTTACAGTGAATTCGCGAAAGGTTAACTTGAGCCTATACAAAGTCATTACCCTCCAACTCCACCTCAAACAGGCTCAACTTGAAGCATAGCACTGTTCAGGACTGGGGAAGAAAATGACCGGAATATTGACTAAACAAAATCAGTTTGTACGGGTTTTTAACCCATAGGTTCTTGACTAACTTCTAAAATTACTGCGCGTAGTATGCGGCAAACAACCGCTATGTCATGTGACACGACTAAGAATCAATGGAAATGGCTGTGGATTAGCGGATAGCCGTTGGCTATCATTGCAAATTCTTGATAAAGCTTAACCCTAAAACATTTCGGCATGATCAAGTCTTATTCATCAGTGATTGGAGACACGATTTGGTACTTCTGATCCACTCATTGTTTCAGCCACGGACAGACCAAAGCCGATTGGATTTCTTGGTCAGCACCCAAAGCTGGATGTGAGGCGCCTATCTGGGCAGCTGCGGAATGTTGATCTGACCCAGTCCACGTGGCAGCAAAACGGCTCTCGGACGCCAGGAAAGAGTAGCGAAAATGTTAGTACATGTACATCCTTCCTTCGTGCTGTGACTGTCTTGCGTGTGTGGGTTTGTACATGTATAGAACACCTTCAAACTGTGGACTTTACAAAGGTACATTAACTAATTAACAAGATCCACAGTTAAGTGCATGAGGATACACGACTGCCAAACCGGGTGTATAGCGGGCGCAAAAATATAAACCTAAAAAGGTTCAAGTTTAGTCTTGGATGCGTGTAGTGTGCTGTACCAGTGGTTGTAAAGAAGCTTGCTGAAAAAAAATGTAGTGGATGGTGGGAAAATATGTCAAAGGGTTTCATGTGCCAAGCTTTGAGGGCATGCAGCGTCCTGTTGAAATACAAAAGGACAGACAAAAAGCAAAGGAATGCCATGAGAGAGAGAGAAGGTAGGTCTTTTTATTATGTAATGTTTCGTTTGTAATGTAATTTACCATGGAACTACGATAGGGAAGTCTGTATTTTGTTTTGTCATTTTCCGCCCTATAGAGCCATTTTTTTTTCGTTTGCAGACATTGCGTATACTGTTTTTATAGGCTGCAAGGGTTTGCAAAGAGTCCATCCTTGGCTGGCAGCAGATTTTTCTCTCAAATTCAAAGTGCACAGTTTCCCATTTAAGGGGTATGCTTTCAAATTGTGGATTAGTCATAATATATAATTTAGTATTCATACCTACAAGAGATTTTTAAGCACTTGTAAAGTTTTTCTCTTCTCTGTACGGATGGCTGGCCATAGGTTTGCCAGCCCCTGCTAGGCACAAACTGCAACTGCAAGAGGGGCTCATGGCCGTTATCGCCGCTATAATCGAAGGTATACGCTTCCTCATCCGTGACCGTCTCTCGTTTCCACTTTTGAATTAGGAGGAGCGTAGCGAAGAAGTTGAGCTGGAGGGGTTTATGGAGCTACAGGCAGCCATTCAGCAAGAGCGCCGCAAACATCTCACGTGGGGCTGCAGCAGACATCCCGAGCTCTCAAGAAGCGGCATCAGTCGCATGACCTTACAACAAATATACGTGAACGACGAGTACAAGATACTTTATTGCTTTGTCCCAAAGGTTTGTTGATTCTGAACATTTGGAGAGGGGGAAAAGTACCGCCTTTGACGGCAGCCTTTCACGTATGACTTAAGTAAAGTGCCTGTTGTAAACTGGCCATAATACGCTGAGAACAATATCCACTCAGAACGAGTTCACCTATTTTTTAATGTTTTTGTTAGGTTGCATGCAGTAACTGGAAGAGAGTTTTAATGGTTCTTGGTGGTGTACGTAACCGGACAGAGGACATTACCTTGAAGGAAACCAACCACCCTAAAGGCTTGAGAAAGCTCAGCCACTTTAATCCGGCCGAGCAGACACACCGACTTCACACCTACACCAAGTTCATGTACACCCGCCATCCTTTCCGACGCATCCTGTCCACTTATCTGGATAAATTTGCGGGCAGAGTGCTGCCTTTTTGGGAGCCCCTCGCTAAGCACATCATTATGAAGTACCGCAGGAATGCCAAGGTGCAGAAACTGCTTAAAAGTGGCCGAAATATCACCTGGCACGAGTGGATAGCCTACCTAACCGATCCGAGGGAGAGGGCGGGCTTTGACTCCCACTGGATGGAGATCCACAAGATATGTTCGCCGTGCAAGGTCAGGTACGACTATTTGGGTAAGCTTGAGACTGCCAATGACGACGCTAGGTACATACTGACGTCACTTGGGCTACAGGACAAAATCTCCTTCCCGACTGGTGACAGACATCAGACTAACAGTTCTCAAGTCTACTCAGCCTTCCTTAGACGTACCGTCAATGCTTCGTTACAAACTCTGTGGAGGATGTACAACTTAGATTTCGAGCTTTTCGGGTACGACAAGCCAGACTTTCTGTGATCCGTGTCGTTTAATTTGCTGCTAAGTTTCTGGATGTCACTTGAGTTTATGAAATCATGATTTGGTTTTGTAAACTGAAGCTGCATCCCCGCGACTCTGGTTGGGAAAATTGACAACATTACTTGGATCTCTGGAAGTGCCAACCAACTTTGAGACGCTGATATTATCCTAAGACTACGCCCGAATCAATCACTTGGCTGTAGCTTGATATCACACGCGATTCTGTAGTAGTGTCTGTAGCCCACTCGTAGCCTAGTAGCCCATTGAGTCTTGTGTAATTCCAAGCCGCAGCCAAGTGATTCGGACACGGCCTTTACTCAGAGGACAGCAGGCAAAATGTTGGCATCCTGAGATGGATTATTACTTGATGATGACCTCCTGGGAGAACTAATGTTGTGCGCATTGTGTCAATGGCCAGCCTTCGCATAGCTCGCGATTCAACGCGCGATCAACCCATGCCTTCAGCGCTTTTTTTTTTACCGCCAAGTTCATTAACGCGCATGTGTTTGAGAATTTCTTACATGCTAAGGGCTTGTTAATTAAGGTTGCTGTATTGAAAGTTAAAACAATACCGATACATAATCACATTTTGTTGTCCAAATCCAGAATTTGTATTTATTGAAGACAAGTTTCTGTACACTTATTTTCTGAAATTTTTAATCACCCGATGAAAACTACCCAAGTGACAGGCTGTAGACCAATTGGAATGGTCAGACTTCCTGAATTTCTTCCGAATTCTAAGTTTTAATCTTAATTTTAAGTGTTAATCTTATGAGTGTCTTTTCATTACGAGACTAATTGTTAATTCCTTCAAAAGAAATCATTGAATGTTGCCGCCATAAGCGTCATTACACCGTCTGTCCTGAGTGTGGTTGGATGACGTTCGATCCTTGCAGTTGTGGGGCCACGCTCTAGGTGACAACCAGTCCGTACCATGAGCTCCAGGAGGACCTAGCCAATGAAAACATTTTACTAAAGACTACAGACGAGTAAATTGCCTCAAATGCATTTCATGGAGATCTTAAGGGCACATATCAAACTAAAGTACAGTTTAGCATGTTTCGGTTTCTGCTTAGTACTTCACAAAATTAGGAATGATTAAGAATAGTTGCACGGAATGAATGCATGCTCTTTGATCAGTTAACCCTAACCCCTAGGGTGTATGTAAAATCGTATTGAATTTGGAGGATTTGGGAGTGTTGTTTTTGCGACACCAAAGCAATTAAAACCTCAGGGCAATTTTCTTGTACCATTCGACGGGCTCGATGCGGACTCGTATTGCCACAATGCTAGCTGTCGACAAAGAGATTAGGAACTTCGGCTTGAGAATCTTTGACATTACCGGCAAACAACTGCAAAACAAATAGCCAGAAGAATAAAGGTATTTTTTGTCGTGGTCTCATCTTGCTCCTATGGCAACGCCTTTGGTACCAACCATCAACTTATTTTGTCCTCAATTAATTCTGAAACCATGTAAACATTCGCACATCAGAGTCCTCTAGCTCGCTGTGACCTACTTCGAAACACAGTCTTCCTCCTGTGGCCACCTGGAACTTGAAACCAGGAAGAAATTTTGACAAAGTCTACATCGAGCTGGTTCAAACACGAGGACCAGTTTCATGGGCAAAAACAAGGGTTCAAAAACTCCCCAGAGAGTTATTAGATTCTAAAGTAACTTCAAAACCAGGTATATTCAATTTCTGGAGGACTCGGTTCTGTTGGAACAAGTACAATGATGTATAAATCGATGTATGAATCAAAATGATTGGACAAATCGACGGGAAGATGGAAGTTCGAATGTTAGAACCAGTTCCTCCAAAGTAGTGCATTTTCCCCAAAAGGAACTGCTCACCTTAATCTTATCCTCATCCTCACGTAAGCCAACTGAGAGTCTGTTCCAAGTGGTGTCTGGTATCCCACTCGATAGCTGGTTACCCGGAACTCGTGGCCCAAGTGGGAACCTTGAGTGGTGACCCCAAGCACCTCTGCACTGTAACCAATGTCTACTTGAATCCAGGCATTAGAGTCGGAACTGAATGTGTCGGAGGGAGAACCAAAAGTAAAGGGAAATGGAGGGGATTTTTTTTCAAAAAAAAAGAAAGGGGCGTGGGACAAAATACAAAACATCTATGTTGTGAAGAACAGCATATGACTTTGGGGCGTGGTACGTTCATGACTCTTGACTAGCGCTCGACTAGAGACCGTCAACGTAGGTTCAAGGTACGGACGGAGCGGCTACGGACCACAGAATGAAGCTCCGCTGAATCCAGCGCTCGATTCAGTTCGCGTCGAACTGAGTTTTACAAAAAAGGTGAGTCACCATTTGCATCGACCTTAGGGGACCGCTTGCAGGAATTCAACAGAACCCAATTGAAATTCTGGGGCAGTGATAGAAAACCCTTTTCAATCGCAATACAAAAACTGTGGGAAGGGTGAACCCTCTTAGCCCTTTAAAAAACAAAAACGGGCGTTTCACATTTATAGTGCGTCGCCAAGTGTTTGCAACGCACTAACCTATCATAATGCGCGAAATTTGTCATCCAATGCGCGTTTGGAAAGAGTCGACAGAATTTGTGATTGGCCCACGCGTTGCAAACTTTTGGAGGCACACTTTTGTGAATCGCCTGTGTATTGTGGGTGTAAAAGCTTTGCGTGGTAGCGTCTTTGCATGGCAGTTGTTTTCTTCCACAGGGAAACCTCTTTTGTGCAAACCATGTGGAGCAAAAGCATTGGCCTGCAAGATGGCAGCCAAGCAAACCCTGTACATGTATGCATTTTCTATATATACATTTGCATATAAGTCTGTCTACGCACTTCTGTGGTCTCCAAAACCCATCGAAGCCAAGGCGTCCGTTGGAGGCGGAGAAGGATCCTTGGACGCAGAGACACGATTATCAAGAATAGAACCGTCTTCAAGACCCAAGGGGTCAGGATCCAAACACCTAGAAACTGTGAGGTAAAACCACTGAGCAATACTGAAAATCACTGTTAGCCTTATAAAAAAGATTGAGCGAGAATTTGGAACTAATAGCTTATTTTCATGAATTAATGAAGTATTTTAGAGTTTGATATTGCTGTGTATGACGTCACAGTCTAAGGTGGTCTGTTGCGAGTACAGAATACGGGCGATTCACAATAGTGCGCCTTCAAGAGTTTGCAACGTGTTGACCAATCACAAGGCGCTATATTTGTGACCCACTCTGCAAAAAGGAGTCTGAAGACGCCAAAGCCACTTTTGAGTAAAAAGTCCTTTAGAATAATTTTGCACAATGTCAATCAACCCACAGCATTTTTCACCATGGAGTATCCACTTCCATCAGGACGCCAAACTAAGTGATACATTAAATCAAAAAGCTCCATTTGCTCTTGGCTCGAGAAATTTTTTCGAAGGGAAGTAAAGTCCGATATATTCAACTGGCGAAGCTCCACGAGGCTTGGAGACTAGTCTCCTCTCAAGAACCATTTTCCCATTGGAAAGTACACGGTTTATCCCGGCCCCAGACAGTTGTGTAATTAAAAAAACAATAAACGAAACACTGTCTGGAGGAATCCTGAAACTCACATCTCTATTTCTGATATAACGCCATGCAAAATACCAAGTCTCGAATGCCTGAATCTCTTCTCACAATTGTGAAACAAAATTCCATTCATTCTTGTCTGTCTGCTTGGTTGATGAAATTAATTTCTTGCACAGCGACCTCTTGCGACAAGTTTACGTCATACACTCTCACAGGTTGTCGATTCCAACGGCCGCGCCGAGCGCACGGCAAAAATCACGCAACTACCGCTATATCTACACAAACTGGAAAACTTCCAACCGGTCACTTTCATTTATGAATACTGTCGTAGCAACATTGATCGTGTCTTGGAATATAATTATAAAGTCCTTCGAATATTTCTTTTTTCATTTAATTATCTTCTAATTAACTAAATTAAGCTTTTGCCAAACCAAAAGCTATGGTAAAATTCACCAGCAGTAAATAAACATTTACACGTTACAAGATTAAAATCATTATAATAATTCAAACGAAACACACAACAGAAATTAAAACCGAAGAACATAATGGTCATAATCAAGAACCAAAAACAAAAAGTAACCCCCAACAAATATGTCGCTTCCATACCACCTTCCATTATGTACCAACTTATGTACCGATTCACAAAAGTGCGCCTCCAAGAGTTTGCAACTCGTTGACCAATCACAAAGCACTGAATATGTCGACCCTTTCCAAACCCGCACTGGGTCGACAGATTTCCGGCACTGTGATGGGTCAAGGCGTTGCAAACTCTTGGAGGCTCACTATTGCGAAACGCCGGTATTGATACTGTACTTTAGCGATTTCATTTTATTTTCGAAATATGCCACTTTCCTAGTTTACTGGAAAAAATCTCCTTGGGCAAATTACCAACATCCTGGTCGTGTTCTGGGAATAACTTGTTTTGTTAATAGAGTGACACTTCGAATAACAACCAGCCGGGGGGAAAATTAAAGTACACGGAACCGGAGTGGCCGCATCAGCTTTGGCCTAAATAACGCTGCGCTTACCCACAGTGGAGATTGAATACATTTGGCGCTCGTTAAAGCAGACAGGAGAAATATAACGACCACATTTTGTTGCCTAAAATAAGCATTCCTTGAGCATTGCACTTACATCAAATTAATATTCCTAGAAAGGATATTAGCCAGACATTTCAGTGGGATGTAAATTAAAATGTATACCCGAAACAATATTTGTTGGCAAGACTGAGTGGAAAGACATTTCTTTAAATAAACTTGAGCGTATTATTCATTTGAACTTTTATTCATTTCGCCAGAAACTCATAAAATATTACAAAGGAAAAATCGCCATCCGCAAGAAGTTGTCCAGTCCACGTAAATAATTCCCAGAAAAGCATAATAAAATTGTTTTGCAGTCGCGCCTAGCGTCAAAGGCTGCTGCATAATTTTTCATTATTTTAATTTAAGCCAGGGATGATCTGAGCATCACTGTGATATCCCTGACGAGAAATTAAACCTGGCGCCTGATATTACGGCTCCATTGAGCCAGAGTCGTCTCCCCAATTGCGTGTTGGACTTAACTGCATGCTCACGCGACACTGACAACATTGTGCCGCGCTAGGGCTTAAGTTGTTTACGAGTTGTGTCTAGTTTATCCGCCGTCTCATTCACGGGTTGTTTGTCAGTGCGGTGAGCGTTTTCTCGTGTCCACCACCTCTCTAAGAGCATAGGTGAGCACTAGATTTCTTTATCCTCTCATTGGGTAATTTTCGTTCCACGTGACTTTGTCACGGCTCATCGAAGACGAAGGACCACACAAAGTTTCCCACAATGCTTCACAAAATGTTCACCGAATTTGGCAGAGAGGTTAGCGCCCGCCAGTGCCATGGGACTGCACGCTTGGGGACGAGCGAATGGTTAGCGGTGCATGACGGGTATTTGTTTTCCTCTTCTCAAAAACACGTACACGGGGCACAAACAGCGCACAACACGCGCTAGCGCTATGGAGAACCGCAGCAGACGAACCGCTCGGTGGTGCTAAAAATGGCCGACCACACCAACACGCTTCTCCAGTGTTCGCTCAAAATTCGACACGGCCGCAAGGTAGGGCAGTCTCGTATTTTACCCCCTTCTGTAATGTACCGCTTTTATTTGAAAGTCCCTGCTTGTGGCATGGCGTTTTACACAGACAAGTCGGCTTTTTTTTCATCTTTCATGTGTTTTGTATTTTTGCAGTGGAAAACACGATGGTGTGAACTGACGAAATTGAGTCCCGTGTCCGGTAAGTTTCCTGTTTCTATCTTTCACTTTTTAACACAAAAATATTCATTTTGTAAACATTTTCCTTTAGCCAGCACGGGTAGTGAATGTTGCAACGTTGTTGGGCTGAAAAAAAAGAGGGAATTGACCAAGTGAAAAATCTAGCATCTAGCTAGGCCCAGAAGATCGTTCGTCACTTGGGCCTTACCTTTACATCTCCATGCACTAGACCTATGATGTATTTTCTCAATTGATTTTTCAAAAGGCTTCTGCTGTGCATGTTTGCAGTTATTACAGCATGTGCAAAACATGGCTAGATCTACACAACCGCTAAGTTTCGAAAGATCCTAGTTTGTAAAGACTAACGCTAGTTTTGCTCCAGTTTATCAAGTTCCTTTGAATCCTCTCTTTGGATTATTCAGTGCCAAGTAGCCTAATCCATTCCCTGATTTAGAAGACTTGCATGCTGAATTTATATTCTCTTTGTCCTGAACTTTGCCAATCTGTAACGAGGTTGTTCACTTTAAAATTTAAAGTATTCCTTTTTCCTGCTAAAAATTGCACATGTACCGGTAGGCCTAGGCCTGCTCCCAAATTTATAAAATGGTTAACAATGAAATTTAACATATTTTGTGAAACAGAAATTGCTAGCTATGTTACTTCTGTTTTATTTGGAGAGGATTTATTTTGCTCCTTGCTTTGATGTTTTCTCTTGTATACATTTGTATTTCTCAGTGGGAATTGGGACAGAAAGATCAACTGAATGTGGTTACTTGTTGGGCTGTAAAAATATTTTTTTTAAGTCTTTTACTTTGGAGGGTAATTTTGGTAAATTCTTTAAAGAATCATAAGTACGTACATATTTGTAGCTTGACATGGCATTTTCCCCAGAGTCTCTTTATTCAAAGGCCGATTAATTTAATGGTCTGTGTCACTGGCATACTGGACCTGCTTCTTGAGTATTTCAGTAATTGTGTGCAAAGTTGTAAAAAGGTATATTCAGTATTAAGGGTGGTGAAGCAAATTTCAAAGTGAAAACACTTGTAATTTTGCTGTGAAGCTTGTTTTACCTGGATGAATTCATTTCAGTTCAACATTGCTTGAAGTATGAACTGGGTTGTGATAATCATCCAGTCATTGTTAAACATGTAGGCCTACATTTTTAAAGCAATTACTTGTAACTGATATTGAACATACATGTATTCCTAGAAGACAGGTGATTCTGCTTTATAGAGACTCTATCATTAGGGTTATACCTGTAATTAAGTTGTTTTTCTGTCGGGCAAGGCTCAACAGACTCTCCCTCCCCCAGTGTGTGGTCTTGCTGGTGTTTTGTGCAATGGGTAAGCTGAAATCCTCTCTAGTGGCAGGCACAATAGTGCTGAACACAGACGGGGGTTATAATCCTAGTCTGGAATTTTGTTGTTGGGAGTCACCACGAGTGCAGCACAGAACCGGAATTTTTTTCCCAAGCCCTTCTGCGTAGTGTGTTTTTTTTTCTCTCGTTTCCCACCATAATTTGCACTAACTGCTGGCTATTAAGTGACGGCGCTGCATTGAGGCCTTAGAAAGGCCTTGGACAGGCCGAAACGAGTGGCCTAGCGTAGCGGGGTTAACGCACGCGGTGCCTCTTAGAACCCACTACCCGATGGCCAGCCGAGGCAGACTTGTTTTTGTCAACGGTGTAAGCCGGGGAACAATAGGGGCCCCTTTCCTTCACGCGAGTAGACAAAAGCCAGCCCTGACTGGAGTGTTTGTGGGTACATTTTCGGGGCACAACAAGCTGCCCTAGACTTGCACCAGTCTTCCCTCCACTACAGAGATCAGGACACTAGATTAGAATTGTGCAGCCATAATCTAATTGAAGAGGAAGTGTTTTCTTCCTCAGATTAACGGGGCAAGCTCGAGGGACTTCACAGTGTCGAATTTGGGTCAGTTGATTCAATTACAAATGACAAAGGTATACATGTACCAGTACACAGACAGATTACAGGTGAACTCCAATGCCTAGGTACTACCGTATATCCAAGGAATACACTTTCTTGATGTGTTTGTGCAAGTGATTACTATTTGAGGGTTGGGCACTTGTTTGACTTGGAAAAGAAAATCACATCAAAGAGAGAGATGAGCTCAGTGTATTTAATGGAACCTTTCCAACTTCCTCCTAAAAATACCTTAGCAATTGACAAACAATATAGATTTGGTTGAAGTGACTGAAGTGACTGCAGAGATCAAGACACTAGATTAGCATTTTTGTTGTACGTTCATTTAGAGTTGAGATACCCGCTGGTTTTTCTCCGTTTTGAAGCAAGGTACTGGTAGGTGTTTTGGGTAATTGTACCTCTAATCATAGCTGATGGAAGACTAAAAGTTTATAGCCGTCCCTGTTGTTGTACAGGTAATAGCAATATAAATGCTGAGAAATTTTATTCAGGAAGATTTTTCAATTATTTCCATTGTATGTACATGTAGGTACACACACATAAATTTCAACAAAGAAGTGTTGACTTGCGCAGATAACATGTAGATTAATATTTCCCCCAACTTCTTGTTATCTAAAAATTGCCTTCAGAACGGATCACAAACAAAGTCATAACATTTTATTATACCCAACAGAGTGGACATTAAATAGCTTAATGAATTTTTTCAACCCCCGCACAATGTGCTCTTCCATTTAATGTCCCTGTTGATATATAGTCAGGTAACAAGTGCACTTTGCATGGAGATTTAATCTAGTATTGGTCACAAAGCTTCGAATCTGGATTTTCTGTTCTGCATGTTGATTAAAACAACATTACAGAAGAAAGAAGGTTTGAATCTTCAGGTTTATTGCGTGAAGCATGCTCAAACTGTTATCCATTCCCATTGCTTATTAAAATGAGATGTTCTTTGTTTAAGTACTGATGCACTGCTCAAATGTGTTGTATTATACATTATGCAAAGAGAAGCCTGCAAAAGGTACAGTGTTGGCATAATGTAAGACTATCAGGAAGCCTGCAAAAGGTACAGTGTTGGCATAATGTAAGACTATCAGGAAAACCGTGCCATATTTGAATTAATATTGAAATACTTGAACCTGGATAATACGTAATGCTTTTCTTTCCCTTAACTTGTGCATGAAGGATACTAGATGTGTCCTTAAACAGTTGAGGGATTTCAAAGTGATGTTTTCCCAATTAAAATTTTATTTTTCTGAAATTTGTGGGAAGATGAAAAAATAGGTTTCCCATGCTGGGAATCTTTTTTTTTGTGTGAATCCTCTCATTAAACAACAGTTGAAATAAAACATAACTGTTTCACGTTAATTCAGGCCATTATATCAATGACATTGAGACCTTTTTCATGCACATGTAATGTGTCTCTGTGTTTTTCTTGGTGGTGAAGGCTCTTTTGTGTTGACACTTGATTGCGATGAGTCACTTCAGTCCACATTTACACTGTTCAGCCTCATGTGCTCAAAAACGGAAAAAAAAATAGGCAAGACTGTTCTTCAGCGTGTCCTTTGAATTCTCTTTTTGGTTAAAGTAAAAACCAAGACAATGCCTATGGTGCACTTGGTGTATGAGAATGAAATTTTGATATTCATTAGAAAACACCTGTCTTTAAAACCCTCAGTGTTACGTATAGCTTTCCTTTACTTTCTCGACAGCAACAACTTTTGTCTATGTGACAAACTTTTTAACCCTTCGAGGTGCATGGCATCTTGGACATTTGTCCCTGGGGTGTGAAAAAAAACCATGTTCCACACCACAGCGATCAGCAGTTGTTGGACAGAATATTCAACAGCCACCAACACTGGCAACAGGAAACAATTACTCTACTAGGTACAAGAAGAGGATAGTGTTTCCTCTTGCTGGATCGATCGTGCACCATTCTTGGGTTCTTTTTTTGGGGGGGTCCAACTGGCAAGAATTCAGCCGAGGTGACAAAGAAGAGAACTTGATTCCTCAGTCTGCATTCCAGTATTAAGTGACTTCGACTGGCAAGTGTATGTGTAAATAACCCAGTTTTGGCTCTCTTTTGGAGGAAGCCTGGAAAACAAGCTTGAAGGATCCCTGGGTACACGGAGATTGTGTCGCCAGTCAGTATCAGTTACTGTTGGCTAGGAGAGGAAGCCAAAACAAAGTTGGCAGGATGTTTTTAGCCATATCACTGTGCTCACGATGCACTGTAGGGGCTCAAAGACTACCTGGCAGATAGGCAGATGAAGTATTGTTAAAATGCAGATATTAGTTCAAAGCGGTGAAAGGCTTGGGGCTGTGACTGGGAAATCACCGTATGGGCATCTTTCCAGAGAGTGGATATTGGCTAGACATGCTACTTTTAGACTTTCTTTAAAAAGATTCCTTGGTATGCAGTTACAGCTAATATACGGGTACATGAGGAAATTTAAACATTTCACTTTGCTGAACCACAATGAAACCTGTGCTTGTCACCTGCCGAATGAAGTGCCTTTAATCTTTAAAGCTTTTCATTTTTCTCCAAGATACCATGGTTAGATCAGCAACAAACAAGCAGAGTTATTCGCTGGACCACTTTATTTAAAGGCTTGTCCCCTGTGCTACCCAGTCAAATCCCAGAACTTAATTTATGCAACTTAATTGTTATTACATGGGAGCCGGTTACAATTTGACAGGAAGATTGGGCATCTTATGATCCTGCAAAACTAAGGCAACTTGTATGTCAGCCAAGCTTCCCCCCTCAAACTCTTTGTCCTCCAGAGGAATTCAACCACGCCCCTATTGATTTCCAGGTGTCTGTGTTGTAAACAGGTTGTGCAAGGTGGGCCTACAAGGACGGCACTCGCATTGGGTCCCATAGTCAATACAGTGTCAATACACGGTACCTGGCATGTCCTTCCCAAAACAGGTTTGTTGATAGACTATGGGTTTTGGGTGGGGAGAGTCTCGACTTGCTGTAGCTGTGCCAGAATTTTTCATGCTAAATGTATGTGTGGACCTACCGGCAGGTCCTCAAATTTGCAATATTCTGGGCTGCAATTTTGTAATAGGTTACATGTACAAGATCAGAAAGGATTTGATAATTGGGTATTCTGCTACTCTCAAGCCTCCTTTATGCACTTTCAGGTGGAAACGTACTGTGTCTTTTCCTATGTACATGTACCCCATAACACCCTCTCTCAGCCCCATACGTTTACATGTACCATAGGTCAGAGTCTAGGATTCAAGTTCAAGCTTAGGTACAGTATTCAAATTAGGGGGGGCATCATTTTTAAACTCGCATTGCAGCG
The DNA here is from genome assembly GCF_001949145.1 of Acanthaster planci. The sequence goes on along the minus strand of NW_019091355.1, from coordinate 1,716,841 downwards.
GTCTAAAAATAGTAACTTGTACTACATGTACCTACCTGAAGTAAATTGTCAATTTCATTGTGCTCTGCAACTGTGCTCATTGTACACTGTAGTTAGTTTTAAAAACAAGTTTGATTTTACCCAACACGATACACATGGTGAACATTTAATCAACGTGTTGGCAATTCGCCCTTTGCAGCAGTCAAAGAAAAATCCGTACTGACGAGTCCTTTCAGCACGGATATATTAGCGTCCTGACGGCATTCTCTGAAAGAAAAAAGCTCTCGACACAATAGGACACATCGTTCATGTTCACCCCTCGATCACAGGCTCAGCTGGGATCTTTGGTCCCTCATGTCTTGTTCGCCGTGACTAAAAATGCCGGCCTTGTGGAAATCTGTTTAGTAAAGCGGAAGTTGGGAGGCTGCAGTGTCAACAAAACCTACCAAAAGGGTGTCCGAGCGAAATGATTTTTGTGTAAAGAGATTAAACAGTGTCAGGCGGTATGCATTTTTGATATTTATAGTAATGTGCATGACTTGTGCTGAAGGAAAAATAAAAATTCGTACGTACATGTACGTACAGGTATGCATTTTCTGGACTGTGACTTTTTGTGTGACCCTGTCCTTGATCCTCTCATCACACAGCGCATGTTTGGTCTTCATACATGTACACGTACTCTAACAACATGTGTGTTCACAGACCTGTACATGTATGCATGTTTTAAATCATGAATCTGTTGTTGATCAAAACAAACAACATCGCATTAATTGCAAGATGTTCTGGGGACTGTAAAAGTTGTGTTGTCAAAATGAAATTACATGTAAATATTGGCAAATACATATGCACATGGTGGATGCTGCCTTTCTGTAAATGTACATCAACATGTACATGCACAGGTGCCTTGAGTGTACCAGTACTTGCAAGTAAATTATTTGTTTTACTAATGCCTTTGTAGCAAAGTGTTTTGGATTGCTCATTAGTAATAGCCAACAAAATTCTTCTGTTGACATTATATGCTTTGTTGTCTCAGGTACCAGCACTCTTGGTGTCCAGAAGCAGCTTCTTTTGTTAACATTTTGTTTTATTTCATAAACAAATGCTAAAAGTTGTTCGAAGTGTATGGAAGCAACTAGTGGTTTGGCATGCACTGTCCATGTACAATATATATGTATTCACACATGTAGAGAGAGTGCTTCAAAGATGTAAAATGACTAGTTCACCTGCTCGAATTTAAGTTTTAAATTGATGAATTTATTTAATACTCTTGAAATTAGCACGTACCGGTAACACTACGTTTTTTGCAGGGTTTATAAGGCTCAGCTCTTTCAGAGAGTAGAGACCCTGGTTGCTGTTTCAGACATGCAATTAATTACGGTACCCCAGCGTGCAATGGACAGTGTGCCCACAGAAACATTTTAACATTGATCAACTTCATCTTTTTAGTTTTAGTTATGGCATTTTCCATGTACCAGTATCCTGGTACCTGCATGTTGTCTGCGACAGTGTATGCAGTGTGATGCTCCAGTCAATCAGTCACATTGGTGCTGAATTTATGTACAGCACCCGTACATGCACCGATAGGTGTTTTTTGTGAGGTTGATAGGTACATGTACAGTGTTTGTCTCAGAAAAAGACCATAAAAACAGCTGGTTTCCATTGTGTTCTTTCCTTATAATGCAGCACTAAACACCCCTCAGATTATTACATGTACCTGTAGAATCAACAGGGTTGCACTTTGCTGTTGACTGGCCACATGCAAAGTTACCGTACATGTAAATCATAAACCAGGGTGTAGGCAGTGTGGCCATAAGGAAGTGAATCTGTGAACCCCTCCCTCCACCAAAAATGGAATAGTTCATAGTCAATGCTATTTTGGTATATCAGAGTCTTTTTTTGTCCAAAGAATTCAGTTACAAGCCCAGGTTGCATACTGTGGAAGCAGTGCTATACCAAAGTAACTGAGCTGACTTTTGTGACTGTTTATAGTGTTTAATCCAGGTCTGATGTTTGAAGATTAGGCCCCCCCCATAAAAAATCACCTGAAAAAGAAGCACGTTGTAAAATGGGGATCCTGTGTTATTGCTTTTGGTGGTGTCAGTTGCAGTTGCACTAGAAATTCATGTTTCTGTTGATTTTACGTGTACCATTGGCATCCAGTTGTAGAAGATCAAGTGTTTCACCATATGAATAGATTTAATTTTGTTTTTTTTGCATGGCGTCTACATTCAGTATCACTCTACTTTAATTATTCAGTATTCAGTTTGTAGGTGGTGGAATATTCAGTGTCTGGCTCGTGACAGATGGATCGTGCCTTGTGAAATTAGTCGGCAAATATGTGAAGGCTCGGGTTCAAACAATGCAGCGTAGTTTGCGGGAGGACATCTGTGGGGTGTGGGAGCGCTGCTGCAGACTTGGCATTGGCCCAAGTGCAGTCAGCAGTGTGCGTGCAGTTGAAGAGAGAAAAGCGTAAACAACTGGATGGATGACCTCAGCTCACACAGGGCTGCCGGGCAAATCGGTTAGAGAGATGAAGGCCGTTTTCAGCATATTAACCTGGTTGAGATGGTTGTTGTTGTCAATAAAAATGATCCTGTTTTCAAGAGGAGACCAATTTAATGTGGTCGGTAGGAAATGGGATCTTGATGAGGAAAGTGATTAGGTTGTCATTTAGAATCATTTCTGCAATGTATTTTCTGTATTTTACCCAGAAAAAGGAAAGCAAAATACCTAGATTGTAGCTGAGTGAAATGAAGGACTGCTAATAATAGTTGGTGAAAACATTTTTGTTTCTGCAAAGAGACTCAGGTGTATTTTCTGATACAAACAGTTCCAGACTCTTAATCCAAGCTCCCTTGACAGTTTTACAGGGAGCCTTTGAATCCTCTTAAAAGTCCAGCAGTGTGCTGTAATCTAATTAGGACATCATCAAGTCACATGAAAAATTAAAGTGGTTGGGTCGTTGGATTGCATACATGAAAGTAAATTTTGAGTCGCTGTGTAGGTAATTGCTGTCAAGTTTCAACACACTTTGTTCTCCAGAGCTTCTGTGGGCTTTTTTATTGAGTCTTCAGCCAAACTATATGTACCACAACCCGTATGTGCCATGATGATTGCCAGTGGTGTTGGTTTAGGATTTCATTGAAGTGGACAGTTGTAAGTTGAAGAAAATTTGGAAGTTTGGAGAAGCTGTATGTAGTGATACTTGCTGTTGAACTTTCCAGAAGATACAGTTTGCACAGGTTGCCTCTTCTCCTGTGCAGATCCAAACAGAAATGGACAGGCCCTCTCCCCTTACATTTTTTTTTAATTCCTTTGCCCTTCCCTTGTCAACTTGTTGTTGCCAAAAGAAACCAGCTCGGTTCTGGGTCTCCCCAGGTCCATAACAATGGGTATGTTTGTGCTAAAGTCCAAGCCTCTCCGATTCTATTGTGCTCGCCAGAAAACAGCGCGCCAGTGATAAAAATAAAGCCCCATTCATGGGAATCCGTCCGGCTGTACAGTGCCCAGGCTCTCTGGGTTTGTGTGTACGCGCACACACACACACAAAATGAAACCGTCCAATCGGAGCCGAGGCACTTAGTTTTTTTTTTTTTAAAGGCTGAATGGAATAACCCTTGTCTATTTGTCGTTTTGTACTTTGCTTCCCCGGCCCCGTATAAACTCCTGACAAACATGTGTAAGGCACAAATAAAGGTACCCTGAACGGGTTATGCAAATATTTTTCTCAACAGGCACTTACGCTCACACCATACAGTGCTTGCTGATTGCACTACCTGTCTGCACCTTTTTTTTTTAATTCATTTTTTTTTTACTTCATTTTTTTTTTTTACTTGGTGCCTCGGGATTTTCCTTGGTGTTAGGGGGGGCACATAAGGGAGAATATGGAACTGGAGTGAGTTTATTTTTTGATGTCACTGAATTTAGCGAGACTGTTTCTGTCCGAGTGCTTGCTCTTAGTTTCCGCAAATGAATGCAGAAAAAAAACCTACCAGGAACATGTCAACATGTTGTGCACAACGGTTTTTATGAAAAAATGCCCTCGATGTGAGTTGAGTTCAACAGATTACTTTGCGGACTCCAGTCTAAACATGCACTGCAGCGATTGCTTCTTGTTTAAGGAAAGAAAGAATCTGAAATGGACATAAACTGGTTTAAAAAACTCAGGTGCTTTAAATGTCTTCTCATTAAAAACTGTATAATCTGTATAACTGAACTGTTACTCCCCGCCAGCATTCACTATCAAGACAGATGACAGTCATATTGTAAATTTAGATGAAAGATTATAATATCTAGATAAACCAGTTGATAGTGTTGATTGATTTGTCTGAAATAAGTTTCTTTGTGGATTATTAACAAATTTTCAGACTTAACGGCATGCAAATATCGGAGCCGAGTGCAAAAGACAGCTTAATTTAGAAAATGATGGGGCCTGCTTGAACACAAGTAAAATATTAATACAAGTTTTTGCAGCAAGTTTAAGCCCCTAGCTGCACTCCAACTTAATCTGGGTACTCTTGTCTGCTGGAATTTTTTTTAAGTGCACTCATACAGGTAGGAATGGCTGGGATGGAAGGTGTGTTGCATCTTTCATTCCACACTTAGCACTTCAATCTCCTACTCCCTAAATTTGTTTAACAATTAACCCCACCTGGTTTTGGCTTGGGGGGAAACAAGAACAGTTTTGTTTACGACTGTTTTGCCAGTTTTGTTCTGTGGCCTGACAAATTCCACAATGCAGAGAGCAAATATTGCCCGTGGTGGACTGTGTTATTTATAGCAGCTGCTGGTCCATGTACATGTATCACGGATGATGTCGTCTCATCCCTTGTCAGTCCGTTCACCTTTGCCCCAGATATCTCGCTTGAATGGCTATGTCAATGCTTGCTTGAAATGTACAAATTTACACAGTGTATGATTCTGTCTAATAAAGCTTTGAGTAATTAATTCCAATGGTCTGCTAGTTTTAGCAGGATGCGCTGTTCCTAATATTTAGGTGGACACCTTTTGGTTTTGGGCAATTTCATACCCTTTATCCTCAGTGTGAAAATAAAAGAACAGAGTATGGCTCATACTGTACTAATGCGGTCAAGTTCAACTTCTTGAAATTGCAAAATGAAAAAAAACGAAGTCATATTTCGTAAGGTATTCAAAAATTACTGATCTTTCTGCTACTGGTGTCATGGAAAAGGAAACCTCCGTTTATTTTTTTTTTACTGGTAGGCTGCCCTGTTCGGTGGCAGTTTTCTAATCGGATCGGAAATGTCATTCAGAGGAAATGCCAGTTCTGTCCAAAAAGCACTTTCCAATTGGGTTAAGTCACAGTCTACCGGTACTGGTTGTTGGACGATGTGTACATGTATTTGCCCCAATTTCTGTAACAGCTCTGATCTGTTCGCAGGACTCACTCATCCCACTGGGAAAAGAAGTGCAATTGCCATTCATCAATTAGAATTGCATGACCCACAGTGGGATGTTACTGAAGACTGTATGCTAGCATCTGTTCATGTTTTCATAACTTATTTTAAGTTGTAATCATGGTACAAAAGTCAGTGTACTTGCTGCCATTAAATTCAGATTGATATATATACTTACGTGTGCATGCAGGCATGTCTGCTTGTTTACAAAGTGTACTGTAGCTTGGTTCTGCCATTAACAGCCCTGTCAATTTTGATGCATGGCCAACAAAAGCGTGACAGATGCAATCAAACTAGCATCCTTTCCCTAGTCTAATTCTGATTAGACTAGGGAAAGGATGATTTAGAATTCAGCCAAACTTGTAATTTTTTTGGGGGGGAGGGTTTCACAGCCACAGAAATGTTACATGCATTTGCAGGATGTTATCACCCCCCACTTTCTTTTCAACCCATCTAGCTGTCCAGCAGGGTATTGATTATTCATAACAGCGGCTGTAGTCTCCTATGGCAGGCTCCCTGACTGATGAGGGATGACTTGGCCAACGGGTGATCGTGGCCGGGTGTTGTTTGTTTCGGGCTGTGGTGCTTGATCCCGCCCTAATCTTTTGTTTTTTTTTGACAGGTGATAGTGTGTCCCAATAGAATGGGGCCTTTTCTGGCAGCAGGCAAAGATTGGAAGTGCATCCTGGCAGCAAATTAGTGGTCCCGGTGGAATGTAATGTCTGGCTCATTTTACATCTACATTACATTAAATTTAGACAAAGCTGTAATGAAGAATAACATTTCTGTGATGAAGTAATGTTGCCATGCATGATTTGGAGTAGAAAGCCTTTTTCCAAAGTGTTTAAATCACCTGTCCTCACCTCAGTACGCTACAGAAAAACATAAGAATTTAATGAGACTTATCAGACAGTAATGTGAGAATGTTTGCGTATTGAGAGTGGAGCTGTGGAAGCTAAAAGATCTCAGCTTGGCAGGCTACATGTACTGGTACATGTATGTGCCCGGTTTCAATGAAGCCATAGCTGGGGAAAGATCTTGTAGGCCTACATTACAAATAACCCAGGCTGGGGACAAACTCGGAATGCTCCTGCAATTAAAATTGTGTTATCGGCAATCCTTGATTTGCACGCCCTTTTGCATTCTGTTTGGGTCTTCTTATTGCCATTTATAATTTTGTTTGATTTTGGGGGATTTTTAAGCATTTGGTTTTCTTGATTTTGCTTTGTTTGGGGCTAGACGGGCTGGAGTAGCCTACTCTAAGACTCACATCCTTCGCTGTTTGTGTAAAAAATGTACTTCCTTTTCATAAGTTCGAATTTCAGCAAATATGCTTCAGAAGGGGTTTTGAAGGAATCTGACAGTTGAAAGATGGGACCAGTAGATGAAAGCTTACTTAAATCCATTTCACTAAATTTAGCTGAGATTGTAAATGTCTGAGTAGTAGTGTAGTCAATCGTGTTTAATTCAAATTATCTCGAGGACCAGGATACATCTACATGTACCTAACACTGGCAGAAAAAATGGAGGCATTTCATTTGAATAGTCTCTGAAGTGACTTTAGATGGAGTCACTTTTGAATGGCCTGTAATTGACTGGTGAGAACTTGCTCATGGTTGTGAGAAATTCATCTTGGATAGCAACATTCTGCTGTGCCAGAATACATGCACACATGCATGTATGGTGGAAACGGGCATGAACATACACACATATATTTGCGCACATGAATAACTACTGCGTCATTAAACTTTTCTTGAAGTTCTGTTAAGACTTACTCTTGTGTCAGTCCTGGAGGTGAGATCAGTCCATGCGTTATGCATGCCGGGTTCTCGCCTCTCAACCCCTATCGACATGTCACAAACATGTTGTTTACATTCTAGCATTCCTCTCCCCCCTCTCTCTCTCTCTCTCTCTGTCTCTCTCTCTCACCTTGCTCTGCATTGCTTCAGAAATCCGATTATAGGCCTACGATCCTTGAACTTCTTTATCCCTGAGTCACTCCGTGCAGGCGCTGAAAAAAGAACGTTTTCCAAAAGATGCATTTGGTCTTGTTCCAGTGTGGAAATGAATGCCGTGGTCTGGCATTCTGGGCTCGGTTAATGAACCCTGGGCAGGTTCTGAATCATCAAATTCATACCCACCGAAGCGATCAAACCACATTGCTTTCACTATGTGCATACATGTACATGTATTTGTACATCGTCCCAACATATCTGTTCATTTCAATATTATTCAAGTCAAGCAAGGTTTTTCTTTTGTCTTAAATATGGGAAGTGTGTGTCATAGAAAATGTCACGGGGGGAGCACTTGATAGCAGAATTCCTTGTCTTTGCAAGAATTTTTTTCACTGTCATTGAGAAAGGAGTGCGTATAGTAATGGTTGCAGATGTGTGAGTAGGCCATCCCTGTTTAAAGGGGAGTTTCTTTTGTAAAGTGGGAACCACATTGGGAGGCCAAAAATTTGTTCCAACAGTATTTTTGATCCCCATAACTTCAAAATGTCAACACTTGTGTGGTCCCCATAACGGGATAAAAAGTACATAGAACAACACGCCTACTGTATACATGTATGTGTACATGTGCATGTACACATGTGTTAAACAAGTTTAAGCCCGAGAAAGTTTGCAGGAGATACCTGCAAGTAAGGACCTGCATGAAAAGAAAGAGCTGAAACCAGTGCACACGGTACACGGAAATCTCCACATGTTTACGGTTCTCACATGTTTAAACAGTTTTTTTAACACTCTTTGGAGGTGTTTAGGGATATCAAGGACAGCTGGAAATTCTAAAATAGATAGAGAGGGGAAGGCAAACAAACTCCACTTTTGTCATTATTGTGCCTGAATGCACCAGTGATTTTACATGTCACGTTCCTAGCTGGTTGACCAGCTTTTGTACCGGTACCCCGGGAAAAATATGGGAATGTGGCCCCATTGCAGGTGAAGTGAAGGTTGTTTGCAGGGGCTGTACCTAGTAGCCCTCTATGACGATCCACGTACGCTACTGATTTTTTTCAATTTAGATAAAAGCTGTCATTCCGACTTGATTCACAGTAATGACAAACACCGATATCCAGCTCACTTATTAAAGGGGCAGGGTTGATGCACTGAGCCTTCGTGCAGATCTTCCTGCAAAAAACACAAATCATTCCTAAGAAATTTGTCTCTTGACAGACACTGCTGAAACCGGCCTAGCCATTCTTCCCAGCCAGTGCACTCTTTTTAATTGCCGTTGAAGTGAGGCAGACGCGCCGGTTATTCAACTCCAAATGGCTTGAGAGATGATGTGACGTGGCAGAATCTTATACATGCCTAAAAAAAAAAAATTGTGATGTTGCGGTTGCTGCGTCTTCAACTTGTCTTTCACTAAAGTGGAGATAATACACCTTCCGTTACATGTACTTTTGTCATAACATGTTCAAAACCAAAAGATCATGCAGTATTTACACGTTGAGTTGAGAAAGGAGTAGGGGATAGTTTGCTTCCAATAATGCCGTGCACATCAATAATTTATGGGCATGTACACTGTTCCTTAATGTCTCTTATGGACATGATGTGAAAGATATACACATGTAACATTTGTTTGAGAATTGAATTTGCAGTGATGCAGAAATGTGGATCTGCTTCAAATAGTTGTATTGCTGATGTTTTATAGTTTTGATCGAAAAAGATTGGCAATTTCAAGCATTTGATTAGCAAAAGTCCATTTTGTCCTTGTTGAGTCTTTGAAAAATTGTACTTTCAAGATTAGAGGTTTTGATCCAAAATCTAGCTTTGATCATTTTGGTGTGCAAAATTATTTAACAACACCCTACACACAATGTCATGTTTGGCTGTCCCACCATTAGGCCTATGTTCCCCACAATATAACGCTCTCCCATAGACAAACTGTAGGCACTATTAAGGACAATAGATTGGCCACCGAGGACAGGGAAACACCCTTTGTTCCCTTTGTGTTCTATCCACTGTGGTAATTAACCAAAACCTGTCCCCATGCACATGGATAACTTACAAATGAATATGTCAAGAGCACACATGTTGACAGCTGTCACTGTAGCCCAGTAATCTTGAGTTCACAGAGCTCAACAAACATTACTGGTACATGTATCACATATTACTTCTCATTCATGCTCTGCATCGTTGAAAAAAAAACCTGGTATGGCTACAGCCCCCCCCCCGCATTTTGATGAGTAAAGTATTCAAAAATTGCACACTTTGTAGAATTGTGACGGACATGTAAGCAAGTGATGACATTTAGTTCACGTCATTTGTAAACATCAGAAAGTGTCTGTGAGTATACATCAGACGAACCATCGGTACCAAATGGTCCTGATGCCAGAGACTATTGACAGACACTGCACACGGGTTTGTGCAAAGACGCTGGCATTTTTACACCTTGCGTAATTTATTTGCTTGGCGTTGCCAGTGGGGTCATTATCTGACAGTCACCATGAATTGCAATAACCCATTATGCAGGAAGAGTACATGTCATGCATGTAGGTTATTTACTTGTCGGGCTGGCATTTGTCTGTCCAGGGTCTGCAGAACCGGAACATGTGTGGCACCATGCGTAATATTGACACAGACCTTGTAAAGACAGTGCATTTTATGGCATCTCTAAATATCCTCTGTGTCATTAGTCTTTGGCAGTGGTGGTTGATATTTGTTTGATTTGTTTGTTTGTTCCCTTTTTTCCCCTTTCTTTGCCTTGTCTATGTTTTGTGAAAGTTTCACTAAGCCCAATGCATCCATAAGACAGGAGAGGGTTGTACGGTAGAATTGCTTCCGACAGATTCAGACGTGACTGCACCAGCTGGTCACAGTTGGTTCCTGGATCGTTAAACACTAGTTTGTAAAATGAATAATTTCAAGGGAATTCAATTTGTATTGATGTTTGGTTGCATTAAATTAATTGTTAAAACCCTTACGAGTGGTGAGTGCATAAATGGGCTATATGTTCAAAACATGTTTCATAATTGCCGCTGTTCACATCAATGGACTTGAAAGTTGGGAACGTTAATACATGCATGTGTACTAATGAGATAGCACCTTAAAGAAACTAAATTTTAAGAGAGATATAAGCTTTCGCAGCAACAGCTTTTACAGGTGAAAGATGGGGGAGGGGCCAAAAGTGAAGAAAAAGGAGGGTGCCCTCACAAAAATTAGGAGATGGCTTCCCAATCACAAATGACAACGGTCTGGCTGTTTTTCTGCTTCAGATCTGAAGTTGCCATTACAGTAAACTGAATGAAACGCCGGAGGGTTAGTTGGCCTCCACGATTGCTCCTTAATGGATTATTCATTAACTCATTAGCTCTGAGTGTCTTCTTGTTGCGGCTGGCATCGGATGGCGCACTAGCTGTGAATCACGACTGGTTATGGTGATCAGATTTGCAGGAACATCGACGAAGCAGACCCAGTTATTGGCAGTGATTACCCTCGTTGCTGCGGTAGTCAAGTGGCTGAATTGTCTTCATTCGCATCGAATGTGTTTTCATTCTCCAATATGCATGTTATGCAGTGCTACAGCGCTGTACCGTTTGTCTCTCTTAGGTGGCACTGGGCTGTAATATTTGTTACACTTTGTGTGAAGTTAAAGCATTAATCAGTGCATCGAAATGACTTTAGGGGTGAATTGCCCCACTAAACCGTTTGATGATTAAATTGTAGAGACATGAGTGCACTTGCAATATGCACCTCTTGATTATAGTTTGTGTGACATAATGTTTCAATTTGTGTCAGGGATGACCATTCATGAACTTACATGTACATGTATCATGACTGTGGCATGCCAGACCAGACGTTTTAGATGTCAAATTTAGAAACCCATTTTTACATGTCTCAAATTTTCTGCCAAGAAACCTCACGTACATTGATACATTTTTCCATCTTTAGTTTACCATTACTGTTGGGTGTCATTGCACTAATGGGATTCAGTTTAGGGAGGAGTCAAGGGTCAAACACTGGTTTGTCATTCCTGGAGAAGAAAGTAAATATTTTTGGCCATGCAATTCGGAAGCTCAGACAAGGAGTGTTTAGCGATACAATGTGCAAGCAGCAGACTGTATTGTATTGTGTTTATTTAAAGTTTGAACTTCAGCACTAAAAGTTTTCTTGTGTTGTATTTTAGAGAAGTTAAAATGAAGAAAGGCACTGCAAAACGAAAGAATCCCAAATGAGGCTTCAGTCACTACAAAACGAAAGAATCCCAAATGCGGCTTCAGTCACTGAGCTGAAAAGTTAATCATTACTTCTACAGGTCCTGTACAACTTTGAAACCTTCTGTACGTCTCCCTAAAAAGTAATTTTTACCGAGATTTTTTAGAAATTTTATTATAGCTAAATCAAGAAAAGTTTTCTTGGGTAAATATCCCACCTGTTTGTTGCCACATTTCCCAAAATTTCTACAGGTTTCCTCCTTTTCCCCAAATTCCTGGGAAATTTTCTCAACCTCTATAAAAGTCACCACAAGTTTCCAAGAACTGTTAAAATTGGGATTGTGACCTCAGTCATGCATGTAGCCATGCATTCATCAGTCAGGAGCCTCAGCTGAGGACGAGATCCTTCCGTAAGGCGCTCACTACAAAATCATTCTAAAGTGCCCTCACCTTTCTCTCTGAGTTCAATTAAACAAAAGGCCTTGAACAAAGGAAATTAGAAATAAATTGACGGCTGGACAGAGTGATTACTTTTCTGTGAGTGGGCCGAGGAAGACAAGGTAGAGAGAGGAAAGATTGTTTTGACATTGGTGAGTTGTTGTTTGATGCCGGCCTGGAGAATTTCTCCCTATCCCAAGTGGTTGTCGGTGAATGACTCCATCACTTGTTTACACCGACCATAGATGAACTGATGATATTATCCTCAGGTCTTTGATCGAAGAAAAACACCCTCCACTGAACCATATTTTCCTTCCTTGTTGCAATTCTCCCGAGGCTTCTTAAAAGCAATTGGAAGGACAAAGACATGACAGCTCGTGCTGTTAATAATTTTTTTCCCTTCAATCGGGGTATTACAAAATTGTCTTTATGAGGTGATTTTGAAGGCAAAAATAGTCATTTGCTTTGATGGAGGATATAAAAGGAAATGGTCTAGTTCAGTAAATGCACGGGCAGATTGTGTTTCAAACAATGCCACACAATGAGAGGAGATTGCTTTAAGCAGATGTCAGTCCATTTTAATTTGTGTGTGTGTGTGTGTGTGCTTTGGTAGACCTTACAAAGGTGTTGTTGTTTATCTCAGCTCCCATGCACAGCTGTTCTCGGGCAGTACTCCAGACAGCTTCAGTGCAGGTCAATACTCCCATTCGGGATGATTCGCTTTTTCATCCGAACCCTGGATGAGTCAGCTTGATATCCAGGCAAGCGCATAATCAACAACAGTAGGTTTCCGACGGAAGGAGGGGGGGGGGAGGAGAGCGTGATGCGGGCACATTGCAGCGGCGACGTCTCATGCCGGTCGCCTAGCCAGAGGAATGATTTCTGTATATTTTTGAGGGGAGGATGGTTGTTGTGGGGTCTGTGTTGTTGTCAGCTAGCGGTGGAGGGGGGGTATCATTGGATGAGATGAATCATCCGTTCAGGTGTTTACAAGGGAGGAGGCAGCGTGTTATGATGAGAATCGTTTTTCATTTTCATGGCGGCTGAATGCTGTCGACGGCCATCAGTTTTGCGGCAGTGGCACGTAGCCTTGCTCAGCTGGAGTATTACCGGAAACTTGAGTTCTGAATGTCGCCAAGATGGCAACGAGTGAACAAAATACAAAACACACATTGAAATTTTTTTTTAGAATTCTGAAAGCCAAGCAGAGGAGTTAAGTCATCAAATATATCTCTGAACCAAACATACATGTGTATGTAAATCAATAGGGCTGTGTCACACTCAGAAGGTACCAGTATTTGGATTTGATGGGAGCAAACAATTAGTTGAATGAGACTGCGAATAATTTATGTACATCGTAACATTATTTTTAGGGAACTCGTGCAGATGCAGTTTGAAGTGTGATAATGCTGCTTTTATTTCAACTTTCTACATATTGTTGCTGTAACATACACACATTAACATGAGTAGGAATCATTCAAATCAATATTGAAAGATCATAGAACCTCACGAAACATCTTACAATGCTCAACACATTGGGATCATTAACCTACATATGTTGTACATGTTTAATGGACAGTCATTCCTGAGATGGAGGAAGGGTGCTTGGTGTAAATTAACCCCATATGTATGTACGCATGTACCATTAGGAAAAAAAAGACTACCAAGCTATCGTTTACCTGGAAACTGTGCACCACACTTGTACCCCTTCCTCTGTACTCTAGCACCTCACTTGTACCCCTCTGTCTGTATGCTGTAAGTGATTTAATAGCTCTGTGCTCTCTGCTGGTGCCACAAGGTTGTGTGTGTGTGGGTTTTTTATTTTTTGGCTGGACTGAGGGGGCAGTCCTCTGTAATTGCTCCAATTACTTGTTTCCCAAGGGAGATCTTTCCAGCAACCACCAGGTGACCAACTGTCCGCTACTGGTGTTACACATGGCTTCCCACTCTTCACATTGTTGTACATCTTGTTAAATACCACAGCAGGTGGTGTACATGTATGTCCTCTGCATTAAAGATGTTGGCTTCTGTATTACACGTTAGCTACTGTGCATTTGTGGTGGCCGATTTTGCATGTACAATGTTTATGACAGTATTGTAAAAGTGACATGGATAATGCCCTGAAAAATGAATAAAATGACACATCTCTCTGGCTCAAACTGTGCCCCTCCATCCAGACATGCTGTCTGTACCCTTCCAAATCGACCCAACTATTTTGTCTGATTTTGATTGCTTTTGCCCAGACTGAGGGTCCTTCAGTACCATGAATGTTACATTTCCGTACACTTGTTTGGTTCAGAAGGTTCTTTAAAAAATGCAGAGAGACTAGAAGTTACATACAACGTGAGTTTCAGGAAGGTGCAATCTTGCTCCCAAGGAAATTCTTGGCAAGTATTTGGATATTTGTCTTACTTTCCTTATGTAAAGCCCCTAATGAGGCCTTGTTTGGAGTAAGGGAACAAGCACTTCTTGTACGTACATGTACATGATGTACATGTAGGTGGAAACTATAAAAGCAACCATGTAGAAGACAAATGATATGAGTGCTAATATTATTACTAATGAGTTTTTCTCATGAGTTTTGTTCACAATCCTGATTGTTCATTGATGGAGTTTGTGTTATGCAATCAGTCCTTTTTTCTGTCTTAAGAAAACCAATTCTTACAATTTTGTGACATTACATGTACGTGTATGTTACATGCTGCATTAGAAGCTGAGAAAATTGGTGTTCAAGACAAATATGAAAGATTACATGTAATGCGTAATTTGAAATAGATCTTATGATCCCACTGGAAGATTGGAGTAGATGTAAAAAGTGAGTGATCAGGTTAGCAAGGAAGAAATGAAATTCAAGAAATTGATTCCATATTATGGCTTCTTGCCAACATTCTGCAGGTTGTGGACCCGTTGTCAATTTTCTTACAGGTATATGTGTACAGACACCAATCTTCTTAACTCTGCAACAAATCTTCCCTGAACACTCATAGGCGCAGCCCTCAATTGCAGTATGCCCAGTGGTATTAGCCCTAGTCTTTCCCGATCTTTGTACACCCCATGGTGTTAATAATTAATAACTTGGGACAATGGTGCGCCTATTGGTCAGGCCGAGTGGCCAAACATCTATTCCCCCTGACATCGATTGGGGGGGGGGGAGATTGAGTGCTCCTGGTCCCCACGGCCTGAGGGAAGAGGAAGACATTTCTATTACCTGCTTTTCATTATTTATGAAGATTTCTATTCACTGCACACCTCTCGGCATTCCTGAAATTTCACAATTTGCTTCTTCCCCAGTGGTGTCTTTTTCCCCTCGGGACTGAAGTGTTTGCTGTAGGACCTGTTCACTACGTGCTCCTGAATTCAGATGAAGACAAGGAGTAAACAAAACAAGCTTTGTTCAAAAAGGGACAAAACAGCAAACATGTAATGTAACTGAGTCCCACAAAATGAGTTGTACATGTAGGCCCTCTGTTAATCGTTTTGTTTCAGTTTTGCATTGATAGGACGAGCAAATTGAGCCTTGTGTGACATTTGATGTATCTCTTAGTTCAGCGTCCTGATGAAAGAGGACATTTTACGGGTGTAAAAAGCTAAGGGTTCTTATTGATTTACGTTGCCCTTCAGTTTTGCTTTTCACTCTTCAAAACGTACTTATTCTTTTACATTGGCTCTAGCACTTTGCAACTCAGTCTTGTACTGTTAGGAAGTGTCATATGTACATGTGTATGCTTCCCCCATAAGAATAAGGGCTATGGGCCCTACCTCTGTGTGAAAAGTCATCAGCAGGTTTTTTTTACATGACAGACAGGCCTAGCTATTAACCCTGAACACTCACAGTATTAATCTGTGTGTAAACTTTGTGTGCTTGAAATTTTAAGGCAAGAGTATCAGAGCCAATCCTTGACAAATATCGTGGGAGTCAGAAAAAAAAGAACTTTGGTACAATGTACATGTATTACCTACCGTACATGTACGTGTTTTCTTGAAGTTTGGGAACGGTTTTTATGTTTGGACATTTTGGTGAATAGGTTCACTCTTTACTGTCTAGTTTCAGAATGTTTTAGAGCGTCTTCATCTCAATCCAGTCTGAGACACCCCCTCCTTGCCTTGCCCTACACCTTTCAATATTAACGATGGTGCGTGCTTTAGAAGGGTCCCTGCATTCCATTCCTGTAAGACATCCCAGAGGTTTAATCCAGTTGGAACGCACCAACAAAAGGCTGGCTGATTTGCATGTCCATGGCCGGAGTGGGGCTGACAGGCCGCAGTACTTTCAACTTTGTGATCGCCGCAAACAACAACACCACCACCACTAACCCTCTCTCTGTTCAAGGGAGGAATCAATAGTCCTCTTCCAGAGTACAGAAACAAATTGGCCACCATAATATTTTCGGTTGTTCCTCAGCTGTTCAATTTTCACCTAAAATCCTTCAGCTGATGGCAGCTAATCTGTATACCACTTCAAAACCAGTCTAGTTCCCGGAGGATGTTGGAGCAATGTGAGAACATGATTTGTGGTAAAGAAAATGCATGTTGCGCTGCTCGCCGAACATCCCAGAGATCAAAGTGAGAAATTGAAACTTTGCTAGTTGAGGTTTTTCCTTCTTTCACTCTTTGTACACTGGCTGGAATTTTCTACTTGACTAGTGCTTTCAGCCAGCAACATCACAAGCCCTAGGGGAGAAATGCAGCCAGCGTTAGTAAATGTATAGCTCAAGTGTTTATTCAAAGTCCCTGCTTCCTACCTGCCATGTATAGGTTTCGTTCTTCTTTTATTCTTTTTATAGCCTGCCTTGTCCAAAGCTACCGGTATTGAAAGCTTTGGGGTAAAAAAACCCTTTGATTCTGCACTATTACAGAAAACACTCAAACAGTGAGTGCTGTGTGAGATTTTAATGCAGGGAATTTCCACTGTTAGTGTTATGTGTACTGTAGCTGTCTGTCTTCTGTCGTAGGTTATTTCTTATTAAGAGTAGAAGAGTAGTGCACCGTACTTCTGGGAATATGTGTAATATTTTTTGGTCACATGTACACATGTACATGAACAGTTTAGATTGAGAGGGTCAAAGTTTTGGAGGGGAGCAGAAAAAGCACAGAAATAGGAAAACTTTCTTTGGTGTCTACTTGTAGACTAAGGATGGGTCCCATAACAGACACTTCCCTCCCATCACATCCAAAATGTTAACGCTTGGCTGTTATATGCACCTGATACTTTCTGATACATTTTAACTTCCACATAACGGCCTTCAATAGTTTTAACATTTGACTTGTGTGTTGGTGGTTGAAAATCAATACTTCCGACAAAAAAAAAAAATCTCACAAAACTAGATAGATTTGCTTAAGGTGGCTCTTGAGTTCCGGGCATGTAAACGTATTGATTTATTAAATATTATTGGTACATCTGTACATGCATAAATGGACATATTGGTAATTCCAGATATTAGGGTCTAAAAGTGTGACATTTTTTGTCCCTGTTACATCTGACCTTTGTTATTTGGCATGGAAATATTACCGGAATTGATTTCAAACTGTCACTATTTGTTTGGCAGGTTGTTTGCATTAATTCATCACTCCTGAAAATCAGAAAATGTGTCTTGAACTTCCAAAATCATTTGTCAGATGTGACAGGGACATGAAAAAAAAATGGACCGCTAATTTCTGGAATTACTGGTGTACAGTGCACCATTGATTTGAGGTTGTATGTTAAATGTTTCCTTGGGTTAGTACATTGGATATCCTGAGAATCATTGGGAACGTTGTGACATTTACAAGCAGGTTGGCCAGACGTTTTATTATCCGTATTCCACGTGGTGACTTTCCAAATGTTTGGTTGACGTAGATTTTTTAAAATTGCGGCTTAAACAGCCATTAAAGTCAGAGGCCAGAATCCTTGTCACCTTGATGTTTGCTAATATATACTGTAAACTATTGTGCAGTTTGGAATGAAGATTCACTCCTAGGAATCGTTTGTACACTATGTATCACATGCATGTGGTTGGTGGAGTTGGTGGAGTTGGTTACGCAGATGTGACAAACCTAAAGTGCCTGGTGTTGCATGGACTTGTACGTACATGTACGAGGTTTATTAAGAAGCTTTATGGTCTGCAAAAATTACAATTATAATTACACAGAGCACTGGTACCATGCCAAACCTAACTTGTACACTCTACTGTAGTTATTACTTTGGCAGAGAAGTGATGAAATAAACTGGAAGGTATTGCCATTCTCACATGTTGATGTGTGATTTTTTTTCTTGGGGGTTTAAAATCATTCAGAAATTTCAGTTTCAGGCATCAAAATGTGATGTCTTCATTGTGAATTGAGTTCATCAGGCCATGTGCATGCAGTTTTGGATATTGTTTATTGGCAACAGTGGATCTGACACAAGATCCAGGCATCTACCTGTAATGGACCCTCTGACTAATTAATTAAGCTGGCCTAGTCCTAACACAGTGTATTAGAAGACAAAGTCCCCGTCATGCACTGGCTTTTCTCACGCCCACATGTACCCTTTGAAAGCGAAAAAAAAAGGGTGCCCCATCAATATCACCAAATCAATTGTAAACAGCCGGATTTGTTGTCCGCTGCTCAGAGCAGGGATTTCATGTGAGGCTGCTCACCAACAAGGGGTGATGTCCCAAAAGGCAAAAAAAGGTTGAGTATCCTTCTAAAGAGAGGATTGGAAGCAGAGATGAGAGGAAATCAAAACCGGCTTTATTCTGAGGCTGAACAGGTGGCTGGGTGTGTGCAGTGAAGAGTCAGCCCAAGGAATTGTTTGTGTGTGTCACATGGGGTTAGCGGAGTTGATCGCATGGAAGTGAGAGAGCTGGATGCATTTTGGTTGTCTGTGGATGTGGTGACAGGTGCATTGTGTGCACATGCATATCAAAAACCCAGGCAGTGATGTTACACGAATTGATCAAGAGACACTGGTAGGGGCTAAACAGGCTACACATGGGGAACATTTAAACATGTTTTTAGTGTATTTGAACCCATTCTCAAATCCCTTGTTGATCTGCTTCCACACAGTATTTTCCAAAAATCATTTTGAAATAACTTCTAAGATCTCCATGTTCTTGTGCACCATTAATTTGTCATCAAAATTGCCACTTTGATCACTCCTACAGAAAGGGAGAAACTTGAAAGTAACATGTGTATGGCATATTTCACTTAATGTACTGTACATGTACGTAGATATTAATGTACCTGTACAGTGTATGGTACACTGTTTGATCAGCGTACTTTACTTGTACATGTACGTGCACAATAAAAAATGCAGGAATCGGTAGACAGCTCAAGCTTGCAGTCGGGAAAATTTTCACAAAATAAGGAAAAAATCAATAGAGAAATGTTGTTCAACTCCTCGTCATTAGCATTGAAACCAGCCGTTAGAGTTGCTCAAGTTAATGATTAAGGGACAAGCCAATAAAAATAACATGACTAGTAAGCAGGATGTTGTGGGTTGGAAGCTGGTGAACTTAATTTCACAAGCCTTCAGGCAGCCCTGAACATACATTGTTTATAAAATCTTGGAGAAGGGCGCATACATGTAAGGCGTTTAAACTACCAGTGCTATAACATCTGGCCAATAATCGCATTCTGGCATGCCTGCGGTATGTCCATAGCCAGAGCGCAGTGCATGCTTGCTACGCACCACCTGTTTTTGCCATCATAAGTCCCTTTTGTATCCCATGATCATCGCGGCAATTTTTCGTTGGTAATCTGCATCCTTAAAATGGTGTGGACTGCAGTATAGGAAGTTGAATATTCATGCCATCGTTGGTGCTCGGTATGATCTGACAACAACGTAAAATTTAGTGCTTGCTCAGTTGCTTTTATTAGGCTGTGTACCCGAAGTGTTCATGTGCAGTTGTTGCCCTTATCAAACGCTTTCTCCTGGACTTCTTTTGGGAATAAATAGCCACGTTGTTTGTAAGATTTTGAGTTTTATTTGAATCATATTTTTTAAGGAATTTATACAAAAGGTATTTTATGAAATCTCATGATCACTCCCTGTAATGAAACAGTGCATTTTGGTTTTCGTGAATTTAACTGTCCTGTAGTGTTCAACATGTTGTTGGCCAGTCTTAGCCAAACTCGTACATAGACTTTGAAAACTGATGTTTTGGAGTGACAAAATAAAATTACAAACATATATGCATGGATAATGGAAAAGGACATCAAAATATTTAAAAAATCATTCAAAACGGCAAAAGTAAATCTAATGTTAAATATTTTTTTCTATCCGTTTCTTGGTCACTGTGATACCTTGTAGTTAATTGCAAAGAAAACACCACAAATATTCCTACGATATCACTGGCCCCACTTGTCCGCCTAAGCTGCAGGCAGTAATTAGGAATTTTTGGAATGTTTACTATTGTTCGTCAGACCTGGCAGCGATGATCATCGAATACTTTGATGTGCCAGAACAATCTCTGCTCTGAATGTTCTGTCATTGAAAGACTAAATCCAAACTGTTTTGTTTTCCTTCGTCTCCAGACCAAATTGTCCTGAAATTCTACAAGGGACAGGACCAGCTGCTGGCAGGGAAGGAGATCCGCAGGGAACAGATTGTCATCTCGGCCCAGAACTTCTGCGGTGTGGAGTCCTGCATCCGCCACCCCAAGAACCCCTTTGTGCTGACCGTCGTCTGTCTGGATCAGATCATCTTGCTCTCGTTTGCCTGCCACAAGGACCTCTTGGCCTGGTTTGAGAAGACTTATGTGACGCTGGGAAACGGTGAGTTTCCCCGGGCTGTCTGTACGCCCT
>NW_019091355.1:1673806-1695484 GCF_001949145.1 Acanthaster planci | reverse complement strand
CCAGGAACCATAAGTCATACCTGCAATGTATAATTGAAATGTCTGAAATTCATGTAGGGTTTATTATGCAGGCTCTGCACCATCATTCTGCGTGGTGCACTTTAAATTGATGTCATCTCATCAATCTGCTGGAAATGGAGCCGGGGCCTCCATTGTTGGATTGCCAACAAATACCCCCATTTGTATCAATTATTCAGACCTAAACTGCTCCGGTAACAGAACCTCATGTATAAAGTTTCACTTAACATCTTGGCTTTTTGTGAGGGAAAAACAATAAAATGGCTTGCACCTTTTTTGGAAATGCATGCTTGATGTCTCTGTTTATCGTTTATATTTTTTCTCGTTAATTTGTCAATCTTCCACATTACACCCCACTCGCATCAAAGTTATATGTACATTCATGTGTTAAAAAATTCAACATGATTTTTTGTGATGTGTTCCAGTCATTTCAATGCTTACATGTACATGTGTAAATATTCGGGGATTACATTAGATATGCATTACAGTGTAAGCACATGTAGTCCCTTTTAGCTTTAACCCATCGGACCCCAAATACTGAAGTAATACTGATACTGCTTTATCCCAGAAATTCTTGGAAAATAACCTGGAATAGTTCCAATGAATAAACAAAAGAAGTTTGAAGTGAAATTAATCAGAATACTTCAAAACATACATGTACTTGTGTATCTCATATCACCAATGAAACTGGGAAGGCCACTTTTGATTTTGCTTTAGAAGAATACCTCAGATTTATGGTACATGTACCTTATTCCAAACAGCAACCTTTTGTGCAAGGACTCGGCACATTTTTGCAATGTTTTGTCAAAGTTCAGCTTTTTATGTGTAAATAGCAATGAGTTCATAATTTACATTACTTTTGTGTTCATTTTTGATTTGCGCAATTCTGCACCGACACTGTACATGTTAACAATGAAACCAGGTGATTCACTGTCAAGTGGCCAATTTGAGACAAAAAGGCTCGCTTATGCAGCATCTGTTCTGATCAGACAACAAGAGAAAGGTATCAACATGAGTTGTTTTCAAATTATGTGGCACTTTCTTTGCCCTCTCCAGCATCCAGCAAATTCAAATGTACGGTGAAAGTGCCCAATGGGGGCCGTCTCCGGCCAGGCCCTGGTCTCCTCTATTTCCACGACAACCACTTTGCCATCACCGACGAGGTGCCCTCAAGGCTGGTCGGTGGTTGGAGTCTGTCCAACCTGTCCCGCTACGGCCTTGTTGAGGAAGGCTTCGCCTTCGAAGTGAGATCAACTAGTAAAGGTGAGACCAAAATTTTGAATTTGTTGCGAAGGGATGCATGTGTACCAACCCTACTGCTTATCCATACCCTCATATATCAGGGTCAACGTTATTTGGGCTTCTTAACTGCTTCATGCTTGAGGTCATACAAACCTGGAACGCTTTTCTACGACATTTTCAACCACCTGGACACTTACAATAAGAGATAAATGTGACCCACCTTTTTGCTTTTCTGAGCAGTACATTTTTAAGTTAAGCAAAATTTCGTACTGAGCAACTTTTTGAATTTTGCCCTAGATTCATAAACTCTACTCTCTGCTAGGATTTAAACCTGTTTTAATAATTCTAAGAATTTGAACCTAGACCTACCACTGCTTGTCCCAGCAACACCTCACTAAAATGTGACCATGTAGCTTTAAGAGTCTGGTTTTTTCAAGATGATGTGCATGTCATAAATATTTACCTGTCCTCTCCACAGATGGGGGTGCTTTCATTGTGATCACGCAGCAAGCGGAATCTCTCAAGTCTCATTTTGATGCTGCGACATACAGCAGCTGTACGTCCAACAGGTGGTCCCATGTATCCAGCACAGGTAGGTTTTCTGCCATTTACTGAAACCCGTGAACTCCTGTTTGATGCATCTCACTTTTCCAAATCCAATTGGGCATGTCCCACTCACTGTGCCAGCATCATACATTTATGCACTCTACATAAGTCTACCCAAGGCAGGGGCCTTCCTGTGGGGTGTGGAATTATGAGAGATTTGCTGTGCTTGCTAGCGTTGTGTTTCTTCAATCAGGAAAGACCATTCTTTGATCATTGAAAATCCCTCAAATGTTTGCAAGTTTCCTGGCGTGGTTATAGGCTGTTGGTTGTCTGATTTTAATTACAGCCCCACCAGGTCATAGCTTAAACACTAAATCTGAACTTGTTTGTATTCATTCAGTGAACGAGTGAAGTATTTAATAATTTTTTTTGTTGGCAGTGTCCATTCACGAGGAGCTAGTTCCTAGGAGGAAAGACTTCTCGGAGGAATTGCGTTGCTTACTGGGCTCAAGCAAGAATGGCGACCACCTGTCGGGAGACGGCAATGGACAGGGAGGGACGCTACCCTACCAATTGGGCACCAACCAGATCAGGAGCCCGACTATGCTGGAGCACTGCTCCAACCGACGGAACCAGCTCTATCGCAACCAGGCCCTGGGCGGCCGCTTTATTGAGATGATTGAGATGGACCAGTCCTGGGCAGCGAGTGGTGGTGGCAGTAGTAGCAGCAGTGGCAGCAGCGTGGAGACCATTTTCAACACCTGTGACGGGCTGCGTTCTCCCAAGAAGACCACGCCCATCCGGGAACAGAACTACGAGATCATGGCCTCTTTCAACCACCTCAGGGGGGCGGAGGACTCCTCCAATGGCAATGAGCCCCACATGGGTGAACTGCACGAGGCTTGTGCAATCTGCCAGGGAGGCAAGAATGTCCCTGGTGTGGACAGCGACAGGGAAGAACATGAATATGTCAATCTTCCCCCACCTAAAAATGGCAAAGGGTCCAATCAACAGGGTCCTGCAGACAGCAAAAACCTGAACAGGAGTCAGGTCCATGTACATGCTCTGGAGAACACACCAGAGCAAAGTAAAAAGCAGACACCTAAATTTTCCAGTAATTCTGTGCATGCACGAACTATGAGCTTGCCACTTAACGAGGATTATTTACTTTCAAAATATGAGCATGAGAACTCCAGACCTCCATCAAGTAAGTCAGGGAATGCCAGGAGCCTGTCAGTTCACCCTTCCCTGGAGTACTCGGATACTCTCCCCCCACCATTCAATGATCTCCTGCCAGCAAGCACCCTGCAAGACATGCTCCAGGATTTGCCAAACGCAGAGAGGACCTCCAGGGGCCGTCCACCAAGAGATGCCCGCAGCAACATTCCAGTTCCATTCCAGCACGGGGATCTGGTGAAGCCCGTCGGGCCTCTAGCGAAGCTCAGACTCAACAGCACCTCCAGCAGCAGCAGTGAGTCAGTTAGCTCGGCGAGTGAGTCCCTACTCGAGTCCCAAACCTCCCGCAGTGCATCCTTCAGCCGGCCACGACAGTCCTCCATCGGGGCGTCCTACCAGAGAGCTTTTGCCAAGATTCACTCCCGCAGCCACGACGAGCGGCCATCATCCCCTCCCATCGATACCACAGCACTAAAATTCCCATCTCGGAGTTCAGATCCTGACTTCCAGAGAGTGATGGGACAAAGAGATGAAGACGTAGAGACTTTTGTGTACGCGAGGAAAGGATCAATCGAACGGAGACCAGAGAGCCCAATATCCAGTGCCCCATCTGTCACATCCTACATCACTAGGAGAAGGCAGTCCTTACAAAGGGCTGATTATTCATTGGGTAATTTTCCATGTTATGTGTATTCAAGTGTAGTCCAATTTAAGAGCTTGATAATTGCAGTTTGTAGTGTATTTTCTGAGATTTTTTGTGCCAGTTAGATTATAATATTAATCTTGTTAATATCCATGATTTTGTCTGCTGCAGATGAGGCAAAGGCCCGGTCCTTTGAAGACAAGTCCGTGAACATCCCAAGACGTAAACGCTGCAATACAGATCCCTCGGTTGTCTTCACCACCCCTGGTGACGGCACAGCATGGTGTCGTGATCCCAATGATAATGATGATCCAGATGGTGACGGTTATCTAATCATGAAGCCCGTGTATGAAGAAAAGTTGAAGCGTTTCCAGTCACGTCAGCATTCCAGCCCCATCATCCAGACCATGCCGCAGAGCCCGCTGCACTCAGGTGAGAAGAAGCCCTCCTTCCTGCAGTCAAAGCTGAAGCGCTCGGCTACGGTGAGTGGAGAGGTGAGCTCACTCTCCCCAATGCGCTTCAGCCAGCGTGCCATGAGCCTCCGCGAGCGCCCCACCCGCGGGTTTGCGGGGACCCCACCGGGAGACAGGAAAGCGAGCATGGGCTTCGTGGAGCGCTTCCTGCGCAAGCGCGGGGGCTCTGAGGGCGCAGTCAAGATGGACATCCCGCGACCACGGCACAAGCATAACTATGCCAGCATTGACCGGGAGAATGTGGCCCGGCGTGCCAGCCTGAAGGCTCGGATGGAGAGTATCGACAACCCTGTTGAAGTAGACATCTTGGATGATGCTGAATTCAGTGAAAGCCTCACCCAGTTTATGTTAGAGAACCCCCCACCCTTAGAAGGAAACATTGGCACATCTTCAGCTCCCCCCAGCATGGAGTACAACCAACTTCAAGCCAAAAGGGGACAACCTACAAATCAGGACAATGGGATCAGTTTCACCGCTGATGTTGACACAGTGGTCTTCAGTGAGGCTAGGAAAGTAGAACGCTCTGAAGAGTATATCAACCTATGACAAGTAGAGATATGTTTGCTCTATTTATCCATCACATAGTTTGTATGTGGACATTGGACCTGAGTGGTTTCAGTGGCACCCTGAGCCATCCCATGCTGGCAACGAAATCATGGAATTTTTTTTTTCAGCGTTTCGGTTTTCATCCACGATTCCAATGGTGGTCAGTAGTAATTACAGTGATCCTGAATTACAGTCATTCCGAATCCTGAAGGATATGACTTTTTTGATCAGTTGGTCAGTTCTTGACAACTGGTGATTTTCAACTTCAAGAATCTTGACTCCTTTTTGTCACAGGCAGAGGTGTGTGTGTTAGAAATGAGTTGAGATTTTTTTATCAAATCAGAAACTTCTCAGAAGGAAAAGTTGAATAATAACATCAGTGAAAGAAGAAAACTATCAATTTGTACGTAAAGCATCACCTTAAATGGTACTAGTGCAAAAAGTAACGAGTTCAGTTCAAGGCAGTATTTGTCCTAGTTTCTTCGAGCATCATATATTTTGTAATGTGTGACGTATCAGTGTGTTGTCAGTCGTGAGTTACATGTACACCTGATGACCAATGTACATGTGAAAGTTTATTTATTACCTACCACTTTTATCACTTTTCTACGGTGTGACAATTTTCCAACTTGCGATCTTTATTGTAAAATAAAGTGCAAGTGCAAGATGGTACAGTCATGTGTGATAGACCAAAGGGGATCTTTTTTTAAATTAACTTTGTTCTAGAAGTACACTGTACTTCATACGGATTATGTACGTGTAGTTTTTAGAATATCACATAAAGATGTTGTGATGTGAGATTGTCGTGAACGAGTGAATGTACGTGGTCTTGTCATTTTAATACTCAGATTAATACAGCAGTAAATGTCGAGAAAAAGCAAAGAGAAGCATACCTGTATGAAAATTAATGCATTATGCATTGTCTTTGAATATTCACACAGGTTTTTTTTTTTTGATTCTTACTTTTGTTTTCAATTTGGTAGGGTAGAAAAATTCTCTGAAACATTTCCTACTTTTACTTTTCAAACATGGAATAGATGTAGTAATTATTCTCATATTGCTAGGCTGGCAACTATAATAATTTGGTAATTCATCGATCATGATTTCTGCTATTTTGGCGAGCAGGTCTATTCAGTTATACTTTTCAGTTCCGTTAATTGAGAATCTTTTCAGAAGATACAGGACTGAGCGTTTGAAAAATTCTCGCATCAAAAGCCCTTGAAAATCTGCAGAGAAGAAAGTGAACTGAGCACAATTAGGGCAGTTTTAATTTGCTGTTACAGCTACATGTAAAAGTTAAATGGGATCATGATGACTGACCGGGATTATCAGGATAAAATCAGCTTTCCAAAAGAAAATACAATATTCGTTCCAACAAAAACTGTATAACCCCGTTTCATGCCTACACATACGTTGTGCACATACGGTGGAGTTCTTTTTGACGTACACTGCTGAGTTCTTGATCTTCATTTCGAACTGAGAAAGGATCTCATTTCAGCAGTTTCAGATCTCATCGCAGATCACTTTATGCACCTTACATGTATGTCTCCTAATGTGACAAATTTGTTACAATGCACGTTTATGCAACAGAGACTTCTAGAAATACATTTTTATGCAGGTTAATCCACACTTCTTCCTTTTTTGGACACTATAGCACATAACTTCTTCCCTGTAATTAATGCAAACTCTTCTATCCCTAGTCAAAAAAGGTTTGTAACTGATCTCTGTATAACATAAACGAACATCATTGCAAAGTTGAAGTGAACAACCGATACCGCATCAACGATTGGTAAAAAAAAACTGTCCCCCATCTACTTAGTTTAGACGGCAATTCGCAAGTAGAAATGTCTACGTACCCACATTTCTGGCATTTTGTTTAGCCACTCTGGATTGCAACGGTTAGTGTCGTTGCCATGGTGTAATAAAGAGTGATTTCAAGAGCAACGTTCGTTACTTCCACCGAATTGCATTGCAAGTTACAACTGAGCACGGTTGGTTTGTTGATGTAAAAAAAAGAGGAAGATCTTTACGCGACGCAGAAGGTTGTGATTATGGGCATTCCCTGAACGTGTACATGTACAAAGAGTTTAAGGCTGCATCCAAATCTGTTGTCTAGAGCTAGGTCTAGGTCTTCGCTCTATTGGAAATGTGTGGAGACGCGTGGACAATAGACCTAGCCGTAGTTGTGGAAGCCCGTTTCGGACACGGCCTAGATCTGAAGCTTTGCATGATGGAAGTTACATGAGATATAGGCTTGCGGGTACACCATGGTATCGATCTCTTTTGGAGGATGTGTGGTTTTAAATCACCGGTTCTTCTAAGAACCGCACCTCTTCCAAAAGAGGATTGATTCCGTGGTGTACCCGCAAGCCTATATCTCACGAAGAGTTTATTTTCAAAACAGTTTATTTATCGAATTCTATAAACAAACTCTTCAGTTGTGCCGCTCTTGGGGAAAAAATATGAACTATAGTTAACCTCATTTTTTTTGTGAGACAGATGTCAATCGTAGGAGTATTGCTTTTGTTTAAAAAAGTTTACCATGCTGTCTTTATCTGTTGAGATGTTTTCATTTTATTTATTGTAATCATTGCGATTTTACATTGTAATTTACCCGTTGTATTCATTAGCAATTATCAAATTCAGTAATAATTATTTTCCAGAGAGTATTGTTTGTTCAGCTGCAAAACTGAACGACAAAAGATTAATGCTCGTCTTTCATTGATCATGTGTGTATATTTATGTTGGATGTGAAGACACAAAAAGCTGTTATTATGCAATATTATTTGGATTAATTTGTACATGAAAAAAAGCAAACAGGAAAAAATATTGTTTGGCCATGTGCACCTTCGTGTCGCTGTACAGTGTAATTATTGAGTTGAATTATATTTGTACATGAATTATATGAGAATTTCACCTGCAAGTTTTTTTTGTACAGTAAAGCAAATAAATATTTAATTTTCAAGGATTTCTTTGTGAAGAGCGCTTTGATTTTAACAATGAATCCATCCATGTTAAAAATTCTGCAAAGTGTTAAAGCTTGTAACCTTGCTTTGACAAACATTCACAACCATGTTGGTCATACCTAAAAAAAGACATTGTGCAATAGCGTTGTTCGGTGGCAAACAATACTTCCATATTGGTGAATTCATGGAAATCCACGTGGCAGTCAACACAAAGTTACAGATGGCATAATATTTTGACACCTGCAAAGAAACCGACAAAACACCCAAAAGAATGTCACATTACAGCGCGCATGCTATACCTTCGGCATTTTCCCCCACCGCGACTGCACAAAATGAGGTGTGTTCAAACAACTCCAGGTGCAAAGTTCGTCAGACAGGATATTTGCAGAACAACAGGTGGTGAGTGATACCGTGAGATGCTTCCGGTTTGCGAAAAAAATATCTCGAAATATTTCCTCATTTTGATTACATGCCCCGCATAGTAAAAAAAAAAGAAAAAAGAAACAAAATCCATTATCAAATGCACATCTAAAGAAAAGAAACCCAGAACTGGTTGCAACTGTTCCCAGAAATGAGTTGCGTAATTTACAGAAAAAAAAAGAAAAAAAAAGATTGCGATGTCCATGGCGTTTCCCAAAAATAGGAGTGGCAAAACTTGCAGAGGAATGAGAAAATGGGGTTCACTCACCGAAGCCCTTCAGAAGTGGTTTTCGTTCTGCTTGTCATAGATTTTAATTCTCATGACAGAAATGAAAATGTTTACTGAGCAAAAGAAAGTGGAGTGTTAAATCCGCCGCTGGAATGACATAGCTTTTAACAATTTTCTTTTGCTGAAGTTATGTAAACCACGTGCGCAAAGCGCACTCTTGCGTTAAAGTTTGTGTTCATGTGAAGCAATGTCAGGTGGATCAGAAGTCAGTGTTCGTTTCATTGGCAAGTCGTTGGCCGTTTTCCAATACTCAATTCGGCTCCGTCGGAGGCTTAGTGTTCTTTAACTAGCTGACGTTGAAGCTGTAAGCGCAGTAATTAGTTTAATAGTGCCACAAAACATCAAAAAAGATGCAAGAGAGCCAGAAATTACAGTAATCCAATTTAATTTAAACGCTTCAGACCCACAATCGGGGATTGGTTTTGGGAACGAAGCCTCCGACGGAGCCCAAGTCGAGTGTTGGAAAAGGGCCAAGAAAACCTTCAATTGACAGACAACGCCAAATGTCTTGAGTGTATTCAAGCGTATTACTCGTGTATGCTGTTGCATTCTGACGCTGCATGCGTGTCGTTGCGTTATATTCCGAAAGCAGACTGGTCCAGAAATCCGGATTTTTTTTTGCAGAGCAAACAAATATCAGTCAGGTGTTTCTATAGCTGTATAGTGCCTTATTTAACCATCGTGTCCTTGTTGCCCTTTCATCATATACAGTGGCATACCTGGGTCGGGGTAAGTGAAACCGCAACTTAACGTTATTGCTTAGTTTTTCTAGTTCAGATTTTCACTTCGTAGCTGTGCGCTACCTGAACCAACACCTACACATTGGGAAATGTTTGCTGGAATACTTACCTCCATTCAAGGAGCCCATCATCACGGACCCCAATTTGTTAAGAAAGTTCACAGGAAAGAGTTCCCGCATACATGGACAACACCAATTTTTCCTTAAAATGTTGTAACAGCCATCAGACAGTGATAACATGTCCTAAAAAGTGAAATTTAACTAAGAAATCCCGAAGCATTTACCCAGAAAGCACTTAGGTTTTTCATATTAAATCCTTGGTTTATGCACGAGGCCTAGGGGCATCAAGACTGTTGTCCATATATGGAACTCTTTCCAATTCATGTAAACTTAGTTGAATTGGCACAACCAGCTCAAGAAAAGAACGTGAAGATGGATTTCTTCCAACAGAAGAAGTTGTGACCCATTTCAGTTGGAATTATTTCACTTAAGATATTGTGATGCCTCAGGTCAGCATATGCTTCATCCACTTAAAAAAAACACAGAGATTCATGCTTATTAATAATTGTACAAGTTCTCTAGTTCATTCAGTTAAACTTTTGGTGCCAAACACAAGCTAAAGGCCCAAAAAATGTTAAAATATGTGATTAAAACTTTGCCTTGTTTAATAAATCTAAGTAATATTCGAAGAAATTGTGTTTGAGGGAAGAGAAGCGTTGATGACTTTCCTGGAATCCGTATTGCGTTTTGCAAAATGTATAAATTGCAAGGTATTCCGCCTCCATACCTTGGTAACTTCTCAGCAAGTGATGTGAGAACACAAAGTTACTTTTGTGTCTTAACTATCTTGTCATTTTCAAAATTTTCGTACTTTTTCATATATTTATCCTCAAAGACCCCCCTTCTTTGTTCTCCGCAGAAAAAGAAGCTCTGAAAAATAACGATGAATAACCGTTTCACTATAGCCCCAACAATATCAACTTCTGAAGCTGTAGTTACGCGGGTGTCTTCTAATTTTTAACATTAATTGTCCACACTAGTTCTTAACTGCTTTGGAGCACTTTCAGCCCCTGAATCCGAACCAGTGGCATATTTGGGGGGGGGCAGCTTGCCCCCTATTTATCAAATAAATAGACTATAATTTTTTCGCCATTATTATGTTGAATGAGCTCGAAAGTGCATTTGCTTTTGAACCCCCCCCACACCAAAAGCTGTATACGACACTGATTCGAACTTGGAAGATTTGAGCAGACATTTAAAAAAATTCTTAAGAGATTCATGTGTAAAGCTTTTATCTCATTTGAGAAATTTTTTTTATTACATGCATTTCTTTAATGAATTGAAAATGATAGACGTGTTCCCCTGAGAGTAATCTCTTTTTCCAATCATCTGAATTTGACGGCCTAATTTACAATTTACCTATATCGGTCTGGTTAAGCCAAGTTAAATAGATTTGCCACATTTACAAAATTATTTGACAATTGAAAATTGAACTGCATTTCAGATCCTGTTTTTATTTTCATCAGTTATATGCACGTACATGTACACGTATAAAGATGCAGCAAAAAAAAGAGTGATATGCGATTACCAATACGTGACTTTGTTTTGCTTTTGTGACGCATCTTATGCAACCCCAAATAAATATGTTTTCTTTTTTAAAGGGAAAGTTGTGCACAAGAATGCAAAAAGAGCAAGATATCATTATTTTTTAAGTAATTCACCAAGTTATCTACTAAATGAAAACAATTTACAGTCGTTGTGCTACAACATATTTCCATTTTTCAGGTGAGAAGTAAGAACCGTGAGAAAGATCTGCAGTATATTGTAACATGAGGTTTCACCAAAATAAACTTTAGTGTATGACAACCTTCCCCGTAACTAAATGGACACAAAATATTAAAATTTGTGTTGCATTGACATGATACAGGCTGCTTCGAAAATTTGTTTTGCCTGTACATCCAGTCCAATTCGGTGGAAGTCTTTAGCAGATAAATGAATAACAAAGTATGAACAACTTGACATAAAATGGGCCAGTTGGGAGACGTACATTTTTCATATTGGATACAGTCCTTTTCCAATGTGATGTACTCACCGTAAACTCTGAATTCTGAAAGCCTAAGGAACAAAAATCCTTCAGTAATTGTTGACAGCAGAATCTGTTTCTGTATTGGATTTAAACTTGCTAGCTGACCAAAACAAACTCAGTGACTGAGTGGCCGACATCTGTACCAGCAATAAGGCGGTTATGGGTTCGAATCCCAAGCTGCAAGACAAAACACTAGGGCAACAGTATAAATGCCAATTGACGGTGCCTCTTAACAGCACTATGGTCGAATTGCTGGATTACTAGAGGTTAATCAAAATGAGGATCTGAGTTTGCTCTTTTTAATGCAGTTATTACTGGAAATATAATTTGAAGACTCCTTGGAGAGATTCGGTCACATACATGTATTAGATCTAGAACCCATGCAGCAAAGTTCTCCTCAGCTATCCGTTTCTGTAGCAACAGGGTTAGACTTGCTGGCGTGTTCTGAAGGAGTTGAAACACCCTGCATCTTTCAAAACTTGAGCTGCACTTGGAAGCCGCGGTCTGACCTGAAGCTTGGCCTGACTACACCTTGCTCATCTCCCTTGATGTATTGCCCCTTGATCCTTGCTTCATTCAATCTCTTGTAGTAATTCGCTTTTTTCTGTTGCCTCTTTGACAGTGGTTTGAAGTTTGGATTGCTTGTCATGGATACACTGCGTTGTGGGTCATTGCCTGTTGGTATAAAAAGGAACAGGTGTGCTTTCAAGTGAAGTCATGAAAACGTGCTCTCGATCATGACGCTCGAAAATCTTGTCTGCATGGACAATTCTGCAGATAGTTATGAGGGCTGTGGTGTGTGTCCATAGGCAAGGCATTTTGTCATTATTACTTCGTCCCATGGGGAGGGGAAATTAATCAACCACAGTCCACCACTGAGATGAATTCTATGTGTTATCTTTCTCAAGGATAAAGAAATTGTAGCATGTAATTTTACACTTCTAGTATTTGGGGAGAGTTATATCTTGCATACGGACCTTTGAAGCTTGTTTGGATGTGGTTGGGTTCCCCTTTGTTATGTTTTGGTTTTCTTTTTCGTCTCTTCTTTGCAGGCATGGCATCTGGCTTTGCATTTATTCTGTTTAACTGCGACTGCTGGACTGTGGGGATCTGGGACGCATCAGAACTTGCATCCTGCAAACCGGTGTCCAAACTCTGCTCGAGGTACTTCCTCTCCAGCTCGGCAAACTGGCCAAAATTGAAGCTGAAAAAGACGTGTTGCTGCTTGGGCGGTGGCAGCTGCTGCTGTCGCTGCAGCAACAGCTTCTGTTGTTGTTGCTGCTGCTGTTGCAGTCCCCGATGATATTCTGCCCACATCTTTCGTACGCTCTTTGGCTGTCGTTTCTTCTTCTTTTTCCCCACTGGTACTGCCTGGGTCTCTGCTGGCAATTTTGCCAGTTCATGAGCAATTTCCTGCCTGTACCCGTCGGTTTCTTCATAGTCATCTAATATCTCCTCCCGGTGACTGGCTTCCTGCTTGTGTTGCAAGTCCATCTCCCCTAGAATGGTCTTTCTCTCCATTTTTGGGAGGTGTGACAACTGGTTTTCAAGCTTCTGTTAGGATACAGTAAAACAGAATGTTGTTGCAAAGAACACTGCTGTATCCAACAACTGAACAGGGTTCCTGAACCTAAAGGACAATAAAATTCCATGACTTCTCCATGACCAAATAATGATAAATCCACGACCAACTAACGCAATTTCTTAGACTATTCGGCCTTTTAGGTTGCAAATACAATCAGAGAATTTATTCACTTATTTCTGATAATAGAAATCACCAGTGTTGTATTCGAGACCTTGATGTCCGAGACCAAGACCTAGACTAAGGCACACAAGACCGAGACCTACTCCTTCAAGACCAAGACCAGGACTTCGAGATGGAGACTTTTGCTGGTCGAGACCGGCGCTTACAAGACCAAGACCATGACCTAGACCAACTCCTTCAAGACCAAGACCAGGAATTCAAGACCGAGCCTTTCGCAGATCGAGACCGAGACTGGCGCTTTCGAGACCGAGACCGGCCCTCCCAAGACTGAGACTTTGACAGGGCGAGACCGAGACCGCAAAAAAAGGTCTCAAGACGGTCTCGAGACTGAGACCAGGTCTCGAGACCTACAACACTGGAAATCACACAGGAATTTATGACTTCCATGACAAAATTCCATGACTTTACCTGACCTGAAAAAGGAAAAACAAATTTCCATGACTTTTCATAACTTTTCCAGGTTGCAGGAACCCTGACTGATGTATAACAATGACTTCTTTTTAATAATTTCCACAATAATTCACAAATTCTACCAAGTGTTGATTATAGTTATCAGGGAACTGGCTTACAGTAAACACACTCTCTAACAAGATTGCCCACTCAGTTTTGTTTCTGAAAGGAAAGACCTAAGAAAGTAACGGGTAGATTGTATTATCTGGTCAGGGCAAGAAAAACAACAGAACACAACCTTGTAGAAATATGAAAGGGCTGCGTAGCACCGTGATCAGAATATAGACAAAAATATAACGTATAATCAGTGCTCTGACCTGTGAAATTGCTGAGCTTTCGGTAACTGGGTACCTTCGTCAGGGCAAGCACATTCAGTTCCATCTCCTTGCCCTAACGAAGGTACCCAGTTACTTACCGAAAGCTCGACAATTATACAGTTCAGAGCACTGATTGTATATTATATTTTTGTCTATATTCAGAACCCAATCTTGTGTTTACCTCGTCTGCCTCAGTCTTTGCTTTGGTCTTCTTACGGCACTTCTTGACTAATTGCTCTTTGGTACAATCTTTGCTGTCTGTGGTTGCCAATTCTTTGGAAAAAAAAAACCACCAGAAAATAAAATCACAAAACACAGCTTATTTGCTTCCAGTGCAACTTGGCTGTTTCAATGAGAGCGTGCTCCCCCATGGAATCAGCTTGTTACTCTCAGGACCAAGTACTGTCGGTGACAGGTTCCAAGGATACATTTTACGCAATGGCTAATGGGTTAGATTGACCTGCGGCTGCCAAACAGTCACTGATAGCAGTTAGCCCATACTGGTTCAAGTGTAGCTGCAATGAATATTTATTTTACACAATTTTTCTGCATCTTTGTACTCTTCCTCTTTGTATGAAAACTCTTTACACTCCTATTTAGTTAAATGCACTGAAAAGTGCATGTTTTTAAACAATGAAAATTATCCATGCAACTGAGGGCACTGTTGCTGTGACATCATCAAGGGAAGACATGGTTCAGTGCATGGGTGTTTTGATCAAATTGTGAACCCAGAATTTACCTCCTGAAAACATTTCTGAAAGAGGGATTGGTGCTTTCTTGTTGCTATGCACAGAAACAACAATGATTCTGCAAAGAAGAGAAAACTTGGTCCAGGAAACTCTACAAAAGTGCAGGACTTTTTGTGTACAAACCAATGTAACATTGAGGCTTCTTCCTGAGATTACATCACAGTTTTGCTCATGAATATGGAAATCTCATTAGCATAAATCCCCCAAAGGTGTTAAAATATCCTTTGAAATAATGAAACAGAAGTTGAATATAAGATTGGTAGAGGCAAAAAGGTGCATTTAAGAGGTTTGTTATCACAAAAATCTATTGCAGCCACCCTTTAATGTAGACAGGGAATGTCTTTCCTATACCAAAAGGTCTTATTCCCTGTATGCTGCTCCAGGTTTCCCTGCCTATTGCGGCCCACCTCACTGATTTTAGAATTTTGTTTGCCCTCCTCACACCTCAGGGGAAACCCTGTGCTGTTCCCTAAACTGGGTCATTGGAATCAACTTCTGGTCTTGACGAATGTTACACCATCTCTCAACTCACCCACTGGTTCCAGCTTTCGTTTCTTTCCCTTCGTTCCCTGTTCTGCAGAGGGAGCTTGTATTTCGTTTGTCTTGCCTGTACTGCCTGCTGCTGTGAGAGATTTTGCTGCAGCTGCAGCAAGTTTTTCTGGGACAAAAAAGAGCAAATCCCCCAAAGCCAATGAAACCTTCTCAACATCTGTACCCATACAAATTTGGAAAGCAACTGGTATTTTCTGCTGTACCGGCAAATTGGTAGAATGGACTTAACCCCCAAAAGGTCACATGACAAGCAGGAATTTAATTTGGGGAACTGTTACATTGCAGAAGAGCACTTTAACAAGTCTGTGTGTCAATATTAAAGTTGAGATCTAAACCGCTACACAATCTTTTTCCAAATCACAGCTTCACCTTTAGCTCCACAACGAGTTTTAAACATTTGATGTTGAAACCAAAATGAGAATGCCCAACATGTTGGCATTATCAGAAAAATTGGAAGAATCTGAGGCTGAATTTTTGTCTCGGGAGACTCAATCCACAAAACTGAAACCTGAGGGAAGATGAACTTCTGCAAAGTTGCACTTCAAACAAATGATTGATCGTTCACCTGCTCGCAACCTCTTCCTCTTTGTTTTGCGTCTCTCCTTCTTGGGGGCAGCGGGGGGCAGCCTACTGTCCACCTCTGCACCGGGCCCTGGGGCATGGAACCCTCTGGCATCCTGAGGTGGCTTAGACCTGTCCAGCTGAACTTGCCGGAACCGTTGTGGGATCTGACCATACCGAACCACGTACGGTAAGACCAGAGGCATGTGCTGCTCCATGCGGATCTCCAAGCATTCCTTGGGTGACCAGGTATTAAAACCCATCCCAATGAACATTCATGGAAATCATTCCTTGTTATATAAGCTCATTTCTGCCAACGTTGCCAGGGTCCAAAATGGCAAAAAATTGGTGAAAATGCTAAGTATTGGTATAAGATCCTTTGTGTGTCTTGACAAGGGGGAATGCTTTCAATAGTCACACATTTTGCTTGACAACAGGTCTCGACATTAACGTCGGTCCGAATGCCCGGAACAAGTAATTTCTTCTTTTGGGCAAGTAAAAATCAAGGCCAAATTGGCACTGTTTTCTGATTTTTTTTTGTGTCTAAGAATAGCAGTCAGCAAATTTACCTTTGATTTTTTTTTCCTCTTTAAAAAAGCTTACAAAAAGTGGTTAAAAGTATATAGCTGTGTGGCGTAAAATGATTTTTTGCACCATTATGTACATGTCTGTAAGGAACAAACTCGTGAGTATTAAGCAGGGCACCTTTCCACACAAGGGAAAATGCGTACACAATTGAACTGTAATTTAATCACACAAAAAAATTACACTATGGAAGCTTGCTTCAAGCAATTTCAAATGAAAAGCGTCAAAAAATCCTACAACGATTTAAAATGTAAAATTATTCATTATTATACTGATCATAATGTACAACTGTGTGTGTTATTGCAATTGATTTTGTATATGGTTTGTTCATCAACAATCTACCGCTCTGTGCGACCGAAAATTCGGATATTCGATCAAATTGAAGGTTGAATATTCGAATGGTGAATTATTTGAATTGGCTCAGCCCTACTTACATGACCAAAGTGACCCTCCTTGCCGCAATTGTAACAAAAGACTTTGCCGTTCACTGCCACCAGCTTGCTAGTCTCTGGCCTGGATTTGTCGCACTGGATGTTGCCTGGCTTCGTCTGCAACCACAGAGGAACAAATCATCTTGCATCTTCACCTCTTGCAACATGGTTAGAGCAAATTCAACACACTTTTGACTTGTTAACTGTGTTTTCTCCTTTACAGGTGTTATTTAAAAATAAAGCCACAGCCAAGGAGATGCACCACACTGACATGCACGTCACCACACTGTTGGTTGAAGATGCAAGTTTGAAACATCTCAGTGTAAGTGGATTTTACATTCAAGACTTACTGTTAGATGATACTGTCGCCATCTATCAGGGCAAAGCTGAAGGAAAAGATCAAGAAAACATTTGTAAGATTTCCAACTCAGGCTCTTCAAAACACTGTACATGTACATATTATTTGGAAGACCATTTTTGGAGCAATTGCTAATGATGAAAACGAGCTTCCAAATTCCAGAACGGCTTGATATTTAACAATAATTCTGAAAACAAGAAGATATGTTCCCACTGAGTCTTGAGAAAGAGAGAAATTATGCATGTATATTGTTGTCACACTCAAACCCCAAATGCTGAAGCTACATGCCAAGCACCAATGTAAAGATACAGCATGTTTGAGCACATTCAGATGAAAATGACTCAAGTGCACTCTTTTGCCCCATATCAGTAGATTGGGAACTCAAACCATTGAGCAACTGGCATTTACAAGAGGGCTGTACCTGTTCTGTATGTCCCTTCATGGAGCATCGACGACAAGTCAGGTACCGCAGTTTCTTGTTGGGACATCTTTTGGCATTGTGCCCAGGCTGAAAACAGATATAGCATAGGGCATTTGAGCATTGCCGAGACCTGTGACCCTGGGTACCACA
This sequence comes from Acanthaster planci, assembly GCF_001949145.1. The sequence continues at coordinate 1,678,001 of NW_019091355.1, read as the reverse complement.
AAGTGTGCATGTCTGTATCTTTTCTTGCTGAAAGAAAGAAAAGAAAAGCTCCACAATTAAAAATACAAAAAAGAATGAATGCATGTCAATTGTTTGTTTTGCTGAATGTGTCGCACATTATGAAGTGTTAAGATCTCTTTGTTTGGTGTGCTGACTTTATGAAGTGCTAAGATCTCTTGGTTTGGTGTGCTGACTTTATGAATTACTAAGGTCTCTTGGGCTGGTGTGCTGACTTTATGAAGTGCTAAGATCTCTTGGTTTTGTGTGCTGACTTTATGAATTACTAAGGTCTCTTGGGTTGGTATGCTGACTTTCAGAATTTGGAATGTAGTTTGGCGGGTCGTAGGTTTGCGTCCAACCTTGAGGATGCAGTGCTTACATGTAAGCTATGACAAGATTAACAACACCTTCCATTCGTCCAGGAGGGAACTGAGATTGAGATGATGTTTCAGTGAGCAGTCTATGCAAAAAGGGCAGCAATGAGCTGCACGATTGCCAGAAAGCAGAGATGGTCGGGGAATTACGGGCCCACTTGTGTCCTCAGGCAAGATACTTTGCAACTAACTGCTTCTATTGATCCAGGAGAGAACTGAGATTGAGATAGACTGAGCTCGTACACTTGCCAGAAAGCAGAAATGGTCTGGGGAACTATGGGCCCACTGGGCAGGGGTAACTTTTTACAATGTAAAAACACTTTCATAATGTTAAAACAGTATACATTACCAGTAATTATCCATTCTTACAAATCTCTGTTGTTTTTTTTTTGGGGGGGGGTTGGGGGAAGGAGCCACTTACTTTTAGATTCGGACAGTGTCTGTTCATGTGACCATACTTGGAGCAGTTGAAAAATGTGTATGGCAGACCTTCGGACTCTTGATAATAGCGGTGTATTGTGCGTTTGTTCTCATTCAACGAACTCTGGGAATCCTGGAGAAAGATGGGATTTAAGCATACATATACAAGACAAACTTCAATATAAAGGAAATTACAATATTCATAAAAATTATTATTATTTTAGTTTCTGGTAATGACCCTAAGGATTGCTCAAGTGAGCGCCCAAGGCACTGTAAGCTTCAAGCCTTGAAGAAACCTGTAGATATGAGACAATGAGAGGCAGTTATAGTTTCAAAGGTGGGAGGAAACTCCCACAGGAATATTCTGGGTAAAACCCATGGAATCAGGTAGGGACTGAAAACCCAATCCACATGTGGACCGGGCCGGGATTTGAACCCGGGACCACAGAGGTGGAAGGCGAGGAAAGGACCACTACACTCACCTGACTTCCCAGTCAGGCAGAAGTGTCTAACTGCCTCATGCAGGTAATTTACAAATGGCTAAGCACAATTCTCCAACAACTCAAAGTTTGAAGTTTACTATAACTGTTCTAAGTAGTGATCTTTCATGACCTCTCACCTGCTTGTGAACCTTCCCTTGCATGGGGTCAGAGTCAAAGTTCACATTCAGTGCCTCATCCTCACTGTGTGACTCTATCACCATGGCTTCTGAGTAATCGTCTTCACTGGACTCATTCTTCAACTCGTTTAAAATGCTTCTCAGTTCTGCATCAATGACCGTTCTCTTCAGTTTTACCCTTGTCGATGTTTTGACTGGATTGGTGATGCCAGTACTATCTCCAGAATTCCGCCACTGCCGTTTTGTTGCTTTGTCCGGTGGAGACGGTTCCGGAGTTGGTAACATTTGGTCCGTGAAGACAATTTCAGAATCGCTGTAGGAACCCACGTCCGAATCACCTTCTCTGCAGTTGATTGATACAACATCAATGTCATTTCTCATCTTCAAGTACTTGATTCTCCCCGTTGAACCCTCTGCCTCACCACTGCTAGACGAAATTTCAATCACAGATGCGGAACTACTCTCTGCCTCTTTGCCAGATTTGGTTTTAGACTTGATTGCTTTATATTTGGATTCACTCTCTGAGTCAGACCCGTGTACCGTCAGTGTCTGAGGACTGTCACTGTCGAATGTCTCCCTGTGGTCCTTTATAGACTCAACCTGAGTAGATTTGGCAAAGTCACATGCTACGCTGCCACTTATAGGTTCAAACACTTTCTCAGCTTTTGCCGAAGTCAGACTCCTTCCTTTTTCTTGAATGCCTATTCTGGTATCTATCCTTTCAATCGTAATGTCCTCTCTGCCTAATCTTTTGATTGTTATATTGGAGAGAGTCTCTCCACTGCATTGTGGGAGTAAGCCCTCTGCTCCTTCTCCAGGGGTGGAGCCATGATCCTCCGGGTAGTCTTCGGCGTAGTGAATGCGTTGGAGGAGGGCTTCCTCTATTTCTCCGATTTCGTCTTCACTCGAGTCTTGTTCACTTTCTTCCTCGCTGTTCTGCAAATCATTGTCCCAATCGCTTCCTTTGCCAGCTGTGATAATTCTTTGCAAGGGATCCATCTTTGGCTGAGATCGGTGAATTTCAACTTACAGTTACTGCCACTGAATTGAAAAGGAAATAACCAACCTTGCTTGTACATGTACATGTATTTGGATTAGCAAATTTTTACAAAACAATGTAGGCCTAAAGACATTGAGTTAGTAGTTTTGTACAGGGGAAATCCATGTAGGGGGAAACCGCTCCTGGACAGACTAAAACTCTTTGTCGTAAGCATGTTAGGCTCAATTTACAGGTTCGCATGGTCACGGTTTAGTGCACAATTGAATTTATTGAAATGTAGTTGATACTGATAAGTGATAGACATTGCAGTCATTATGGTCATAACTACTTCCAGAACTGTCAGGCATGACCTGTGCGCAAGTTGTACCTTACAGTTTTAGAACTTGAAGTGAGTCATGACAGTCATGATGATTCTGGAACTTTTGTCAACATGTTCAACTTACGACTGTTTGATGTTTCAAATGATCTTGACAACGAACATGATGAATGACCCAGATTACTTCCTGAACAGTAAGGTACTATTCCGTAGACCTTACTGCACCCCACCTTTTTGATGTTTCCGGCATTTTGAAAGTTGCCCGGTTGGAGTACCAGATGAAGCCTCCATTTGCACTTTCTGAAGCAAATCTTCCCCTAAAAAGCTGATAATAATAGCTAATCCATATGGAACTGATTACATGATTATATTTTGTAGCGTTTAATCTATATTCTATATGGCAAAACTGAGGTTTTTCCTACCATCTTTACCTCTTGTTCCTCAACGATCTGTGCATATCTGCATTCTCCGGGGCCGTACGTCACTTGACAAAGACAGGCACAATGTGTTCGTGCAATGAAAATTTATGTTGCTTTGGATACCAGTCCCGATAATTGTGACTACTCCCGCTAAGATTAGGCCAATGAATAGAGACGTCTGGGAAATCTGTAAACAGCTAGCTTGACAACGCAGCATGTATCGCGCACTCTGACATCGCTGCCCCCCCCTTGCAAAATGATCGAGCCAATATGCATGTATGTGAATAGTGTGGTTCCGTGAAAACAGATTTCCCAGACATCTCTATACATAATCTTAGCGAGAGTAGTTGGAATTATGGGGACTGATATCCAAAGCAATAGGCCTAAACGTTCTTTATGTAAATATGCTGTGCCAGTTTGTGTCACGTGACGCACCGCCACGGAGAATGCAGATGGGTGCGGATCGTTATGGGATGAGAGGTAGGCCTAAGGATGGTCAAAAAACCCTCATTTTGGGCCAATAATATAGTTTAAACGCCACAAAATACAATCATGCCTGGTCATGCTGGTACCATGGGTAGCCAGTTCCACTAGTGTTTAGTGGAAGATTTACTTCAGAAAGCACAAACGGAGGTGTTATCTGGTAGGCCTAGGCCTACTCCAACTGGGCAACTTTCAAAATGCTATAGCATGCGGAACCATGAAAAAGGTGGAGTGCAGTAAGGTAAACAGAAAAGGCCTAGGCCTACTCAAACGACTGGGAAGTACCAGACTAGGCCTAGTACATGTCACGCGTGTCTAGGCCACAAATTCAGACAATCACAAGCCGGACAAGACACGAGAAAAAAAAAGAAAAATGGCTACATATTATTCACAGTCACTGACAGTCACACCTTATTTGAGGATCCCTCTCTAGACTCTGTCATTTTACGTCACGTTACATATAAATCACGTCTTAAAACTCGAGGAAAAACATCTCTCCTGTTGATCACGTCTGGCATGTCAGCTTTTCCTCGTGTTGATGTGTTGCAATGAAATATGTATACA
>NW_019091355.1:1635106-1673046 GCF_001949145.1 Acanthaster planci | reverse complement strand
CAATTGATGCACGAAATGGGACGAAAGAAATCAGGGCTGGTAGTTTGTAGCATCGCTACCTGCTACAAACCCCACGCATGCGCGTTCCCTCCCTTTACGTTCCCTTTTCTTCTAGCCATCGCACGCACGTGTTTAGATTTTTCATATCATTGCTTTTCGACTTACATTTCTCGTTGGGTATTCTGCTTATCTTTGTCTTTTTGCGTTTGAAACAGTTGTATTTATGATGAATCAATACCATGCCCAAAAAGAAAATAGCAAAGTTTGATTTGGGTTCTTTTGTGGGCAAACTTGAAGAAGAGGACAGGGCAGTGCAGCAGTACAAGGACGCTTTGTCCAATCTGGACCTTTCCTCACATGCTGTTCGTCTGCTGTCGCCAAACGAGCAGTTTGGACTTGCAGTGTCTAAATTTGGATTTGAGGAAGTGAGCCGAGTAGTCAGAGCCATCGAAGTCAGTAGTATTTCCACGCTATATGACCCTTGCATTTTGGCTTCAACGCTGGAAGTAGACGTCAAACTGATTAAACTCTTATTGGGGCAACTGAGATCTACCGCAAGTGATCATACCACTACCAGTGCCAGCTCAGCAACGGGGCCCAACTTCTTCTTGGTTCCACCCTACTCAACCTGCCTTGAATGTGGACTTGAATTGAAGCCACACAATCAGCCGGTGAAGGTGAAAGTCGTGACTTTGCAGGGGTGCTTCAAAGGGCTGAAGTCGAACTTACGCTGCCGCAATTGTAGTCTGACATATAGATACGACTGTTATGGCAGTAGCTCCAGATCGTTTCATCTGTATGAAAAGGTTCAACCCTTCATAGAGGCCAGTAATGTTGTGTATTTTCAACGCGACTTGTTTGAACTGCAGGTCAGCCTTGCGTGAGTATGCTACTTATGTTTGCTTTGAATAATTATTATAAGAAGTGGCTATTGTTGCAGCAGTCATAACGCATTTCTCATTTTCTGTTAATACGACACTGAACTTGTGCAAGTGCGATGACGTAGCTGATCATCACGACGGTTCATATATTTTAAAATTACCTGGATCCCCGAATTCTCGTGGTCAAGATGGAATATGGGAGGGCTGCGTAGCTCCGAGATCAGAATATGGACAGGATTATCCAAACAGTGCTCGAAAATCTGTGATTGTTGAGCTTTCAGTTAACTAAGAACCTTCTTCAGGGCAAGCAGATTCAGTTCAGAAGTAGCATACTCACAAGGTATTATATTCCTGTCGATATATGGTCAAGGTAGAAGATTGGGAACCACTGGTGTGTGAGTTGGAATCCGCACTTGGACCATTTCATTTGTGTTTTTTTTGCCTAAATTTAATGTTTTATACCATATCCCTATTTTTTTTACGTTGTTTTTTAATTGTATAGGCCTAAGCAGGAATCTTTTTTCTTTTTTCATTGGAGGCTTTGGAGGATTTTTTTAAAGGGAAATAAAGTCCAAAATCTGTGCTAAGTTGGCGTGCTTGCGCAGTTGCAGTGCCGTAACGATAGAAAATGGGAGATGCGTTACGGCTGCGGTAACAACAGCCATGGTAATTATTTTATGTTGCTGTGGAAGGATAAAGTCGGTTCACTATGTTCACTTATGCCACTCTTCCAAATCATGGACTCAACTGACATGACAAAAGTGGAGCATGAGTAACCTATTCCTCTTGGATGGGATCGGTCATACATGCAGCTAGTAATGCTACACAACAGTACATGTAGGCCTATAGTGGGGTTCATTACCTTTAGCACTCAGTTCCTATCCGTTTTGTAAGTAAATTTGTCACAAAGGAAAACACGCCACACTTAACAGATTCTTAATGGGTGGTCGATGTTGTTGTGGGTTAACTTGTGGTTGCACGGTTCCAGTAAATGACGATCAATACATGTAACTGTATGATCAGTTCATGTGCAGTGGGTGTGATTTAAACTGAAGTGACGTCACACTTATGAACTGGATTATAAGGGAACAAATTCTACTTTTTTGAAATAACTTATCAAAAAAAGTTTTTGGTGATGTCCTCTTTCATATCAGAAAGAGGACAGGGCTTTTGGTTTTTGGTTAAACAGCAGCGTAAATGACTGCCCCAAATAGAGTTGTGAATGACAAATAAGCAGATACAGTGTGGTTCCTTGACCTGGGTCGGGATTGTTTCTGATGAATGTAAAAAGCCAGAATAGGGTAACCAGACGAAAAACAAAATGGCTTCATTTGAATGAGTGGTTGTCTTTTGCCAAACTCTTGTCAGAAATTCGAAGTTTTCTTGCTTAGATCTTGTCAACATTTACCTAAACTAGGCCTATCAGGATTGAGTAATGGTTCCTTAAGGTCAAAATGTAAGTTAGTTTGAGAAAGTGGACTATGTTTCCTCATTTGGGCCTATAGGAACAGGGTGCTAATGAACCACCATACAGTTCAGTGAAAATGGTTCTCAAAAATTCCCAAACTCACCCAAAACCCCTTTTTTCCCCACCTAATGTCTGTTTTAAATGGCCGGCAAACTTTTGGCACTTCAATATCTTTTGTGACATACATGTTACGTGTCCAAATCTGACCGTTTTTGCTGACACATGCATGACACTTGAAACATTTCGCTGCTTGCTCCTTTGAAATGCGCAGACTTTGATTTTGAATCTGCAATAACTCTATGGGTGAAACATGGCCCTCCCAGAAACAAATACAGTGCTCAGGTACCGCCCCCTCCCCCAAATCACAACTGTCCATAAAACTCACTTGCAGCAAGTAAGCGCCTTTCTTTTTTGCCACCGTGAAACAGTCATTGGTAGCACTCCCAAATGACATTTTGAGACAAAAATGTGTAATAACACTTTTGCATTTATACCCTGGGCGTTATAGTCGTAATGCAATGTAGAAGGTGTCCAACCTGTGCTATGATTCCACATAATGTTTCGTAATTTACTTGCCACTTTCTTGTTTTTATGCTGACAAAAGTTTCCATTGACATATGATTCATTGGACGAGTTAGCACCTGCACTGATTTTCTACAGTTTAAAATTTTGTTCATCAATTTAAATTCTTTTTTTTCTATATTGGAGTCTACTGGTTGTATTGTCTTTTTTCCTCAGGAATCATTCTTGGGTCAGTTTCGTAGGCTTTGCTGAGTCCTTCAACACTGCATTTGGCCTATCAAGAAGTGAAGGTATGTGTACTCCTATCAATTCCTGTGAAAGAAATTTAAGATTCGTGCACAGATTATTTGCCATTATTGTCGTCTTTCTCTGTCATAAACTTAATCTGTTGTCAGTAGTTTTAAATTCATTGCTATCAATTTTTTCTAATTTTCATCAGCTCAGGGTCCTTAAATTAATGACAGCAGTTTTAATTGATAAGGACCTATTGTGTGAGCTCACATGGTTTGTACAGTTACACATGTCCTAATCAGGAGGGACTGAAAGTTTCCATTTTGGGGCTTTCGCCAAAAACCCCAAATTGGGGGCTTTTTTGGATAGAGGCAGGCGGCTATATTTATAGCTGAACGCATTGTTTTTAAGTTCAGGAGTATCTTGGGAAAAGGCGGTTATCAATTAATTGCATTTTCGCATTCGAAATGCGTATGTTTAGCTTACATCACATGATCTTTAACTGGCTTGCAACAATCTCTGACTCAGGCCAACATGTACTTGTACTGAAATGTTGCATAGTACATTGTAGTATTCAACTTCCGCTTTTTGCTGCTTAGCATGTGTTGCCCTAACCTTATCATAAATATTAATAGTTATGTTGTAAATAATAAAACTCAAGCTTTTTAACAAATCAAAAACTTCTAAAAATCTGAAAAATCATTTCGTTTATCATCCCAAATGCAGCGTTACATCCGTTCAACTTTCGGACATCATTTATAAAAAGTGCAAATTAAAGCTGACCTTACTCTATCATCTTGGAAGTACACTGTTAATGAAACCATCACTCCATCAAATGTGTCATATATGTAGCAAAGAATAAGTATATTATGTGTTTGTGGATGGCATCAGAAACCAAATTATTGTATGATTTCGTAACAGTGCATTCTATCCCCCACAGACAAGTTTGTGTGGTAAATGTAGATACTGTTTTTTCCTCTTTTGTGTGACACCCCTGAAGTCAATGAACCAATGGATGTTTATGTAACCACCCTGACCCAGGCCTGCAGTACCTAAATGTTACTGTGACAGGTGTGTTCGCACACAATTTTCATATTTAATTACTATGAAATCACACCCTTGGGTTTGTGTTTGTTTTAGGGATCTCCAGTAAACAGGTTTCCTCAGCATTCTTTCATGGAGAGCTGCACAATGAACTACGTGAACGCAGACGACTTGATATGTTTGGTTTGCTCAAGACAGATGGAGACCGAGAAAAACTCTTGGAGCGGATTGAAAGTATTCGTCGGCAGACGATTTATGATCATACCAACTGCCATCCCAAATGTGAAGCGAAAGGTTAGTTACTTGTCTTTTAAATTTTTTGCAGCAGAAGTGTTTGCATTTAATTGCATGCATTTAGCTTATGTTATGTTACCTTTATAACATTTTTTGCTAATGTTTTTTGGTTTCCCTTTATGTAAGATACCACCTTCGACTTTTTAAAACCCCTGAGGAACAACTCTTGTTTTGGAATTTCATTTGAGAACTGAAACCGCATTGTAATTGTTAAGGCATGTTTTTAAGGGGTTCTATATGCCTCTTTTCCTTTTTGTAGCAAAGCAAATGTGATGTTCGTATGTGTAAATATCCTTTGGGTGAATAGAGGTGATCATTATCATTCAACTCAATTGTACGCTTGCTATTGTCGTTTTTTCTTGTAGAATGAATACTTTGAAATCATTGCAATCATTTGAAATAGGTTGCGGCCGTGTCTTTGTGGCAGATGGCATCTGGAAACTGAGTTTTCCGCATTGTATGCATCGATGTGAGGTATGAGTGTAAATTGAAACAGTTTCACTTTTTATGTTCAGTGTTACTAGAACCTATATATTACATTTTAAAGAATGCTTACCAGTGAGACATAATTGTATTTAATACCTCTCGCAAAAGGACTTCACATTAAGAATGAAGAAGATGCATTATTTATCTACATTATAAAATTGCTTTTTCCTATATGGTCATAGTTCTGTAAATAGATCTTTGAATGTAGTGTTCAATGAATGCCATGAAAAAACTTGACCATGACCATATTCATCCACTTTATTGTTTCCTTTTTTTGACAGTAAATCGTTCCTTTTTAGTGAGAGTGTGCTCAGTGCTTTATTAGACTTTTTATGGCCATTTATTGTTTAAGTTGGATGAAAATTTCTGAATATTATGATCATTCAGGTTTGCATTCATGTAGTTGTTTCCTTTCAGAATTTGTCCATTCTCTGTGTTTCAGGCAAGCTCTCTGCATTCTCTCAGTGTACTGTTTATGAGGTCTTTTTTTATATTTATTTGAAACAAATCATACAGGGAAGCTGACTAGGTGCTTATGAATGATTACAAAGATGAACAAAGAAATTGACTGGGGGGGGGACTTGAACCTGTGCCCTGTGGAATACCATACCAGTGCTCTACCAACTGAGTTACCCAGCCATATTTATTTTGCTTAGTAACTTGTTTGATTTCATTTAACTGCATTTTTTAAATTAATTTATTAAACATTTCCTGATTAATTTTTCTTATTTTGTCCATTCCACTCTCTAGAATAAAGTGTCTGGCATCCCAGTCCCCAGCCTACCAGATGTCTGTACCAAATCCCCATTATATGGCCAGGCATTTTGCACAGAGCACTGCGAAGTTGCGAAACAGTCGAGCATTCCAACTGGTCTGGCTGACTTTCTGAAGTACTGTGGAGTCAAAGGAGATGATGCTCATACCGATTCCACAGGTAAAAGTTACTATTTTGAAGAGGTTAAGCCTATGCATGGTATGTAACTGTAAATACCAGGTTTAGAACTGTACATTAGTTTCTTTGCAGTGCATATACAATTTTTGAATATTGTTAAATACTCCAGAAAAACCATTTGTTTTTTCTATTGAGTGTCTCAGTTGCTGCTATGTATATCAGCCCTAACAACCCAGCACCCATAACACGTAACAGCATTTTTTGCTACATGTACTGTAGGTTCTTTCCAGTTGGTCTGGTCAAAGTATGCTTGATTTAGTCAGGTTTGTTACTAAGAGGAACTCATCCTAGACATGTCCTGCAAAGAGCTTTCCATGCTGTATCACCTCAAATCCGAAATAGAGCCATTTTGGATTTTAAAAGGTTTGATAGTGACTTGCTAGTACACGTACATGTACATTGACAAGTAGATGATCACGTACCTGTACCGAAAATGATTTTTTAAAAATGTAACTTGAAAAAAAGGAACACTGGAAGAAGACAACTCTGGGGGGAAATCGCTTGCACAAAATAATACCTAACTAGGGATCAACTAAGGAGAAATCGTGAGGTATTTTTAAGAAAAATACGACAGGACGGAAAAAGTGTTTGATCTCAAAAATAGTCAAAAGAAAAAAATATTTGATTCAACAAACAAGAGCCAATCTAGAAAAAAACTAATCTACAATCTATTAAGTAACTTCTTAGCCGATAAAAAAGTAACAAAAATGAAAAGTCAAAGAAAAGCAAAAAAACCCAAATTAGTGAAAATACCTCAGACCGTAAACTTGAGACCTAGAAAGTCAACTTTTAGACCCAGTAAACCTTAACCTTTTAGTAAAATACTCTCAATAAATATCAGCAGTACTAAAAAAACAGAAACGGGTATTGAGAAAATAACGACCCCCCCAAAAAACAAACCAAAACCAAACACAGTATCAAGAAAAGGCACAAATCAATTACGATCAAACTTCAACAACCAGAATAAATATGGAAAACTTATAAATGAATGCTACAACAAAGAACTATTCAGTGCATTATACAAGGCTAGTACATGTACATGTGAAGGCTTCATCCTTATCCCAACTTAAGCATGGGGCTTACATGTATATACAAGAAGTCAGGTTTAACTCATGAATAATCATGATGCAATTAACAAAGGACTTGGCCACTTCTTGGAAGGCAGGCAACACTAATCCTAATCCCTAGTCATAAACTGAAATTGCTCCAACCATGTGTTGAGGCATAGGAAGGGTGAACAAAGAAAACTGTCTTATCCAAGATACATGTTCAACCACATGGCAATAGAAGAATACAAAAGTGTACACATATACCCAAAACTCATGACTAAGATATACAAGGATAACATGGAAAGGTTAAATCGGTTCGTATGACTTCAGGCACTTTCAATCTAAGGCTATACAAAAAAGGAGGAACTCCCATATCCTAAATTCCTCAAAACCTCACTACAGTGCATTAGCTTACAAAAACCAATGTTCTCCAAAGTATGGTAACCTTACGTTAGATGCACTTTCCTAAAAGACTGCTTTCAAATGAAATCTAATAGCCATCCTAGGAACATTTCGATTTGACCTTCTATTCTATAAACATGTGAACTGCTTAAACCAAATCAATTATCCAAAGAAACAGAAACTTCCTCGAACATTGTTTTGTTTGGCCTGCTCCTTACCTACGATAAAAGAAAAGTAATTATACCAGACACAGTGACACTAAAATAACGAATCACAGCTGAACCTACGTTAAGATAAAAACTAAAAAATTTTAATAACCCTACTAGTTAAAATTAATAAAATCCTGAATCTTGCAGTTTAATATGTCACTGGACAAATGCAATATTACAAAGTTAAGTTTTAACTGTACATGTTACAATGGTGTGGCTTTGCTCACTCTGTATATGCCATGGTAGGGCATTCCATAGTTAGGCTGAGGAGTAATGGGTTTGGCTGAGGATTAATGAGGAGAGTGTCATGCTTAATTGTGTCCAGGGGTTTTTGTAATACAAAACTTCTAAAGGCGACCCTGCAAGCCATCTGACCTTTTCACCCGGCCAGAGTCCCCCCCCCCTACCCTTCCCCATCCCAGCATGGCACCTTGAGCTTGGATTTTAACAGATGTGCTGTTTGCCAGAACCATGTCCTGGAATCAGATACATTTCTGTTGACACTCCTGCGTTACCACCCACTGAACCAGAGGTACCATCACTTGTAGCTCTTCTGATGTCAAATATGTGACCTGTCACGACAAAATGAGAGTAAAGTAGCATCCCACTCTTTCCTGTTTTGAGGGTTCAGAGTCATATTGAAGTTAGAGGTCAATGTTTTGGTTTGTTAATTTTTGGAAAGAGTAAACCACTTCCTATTTATTTTCAAATATTTTGCAGAATAACATATTGCAAATTGTCATTTCCTTAGCAATTTTGACGATAGCACTATCTGTTCCTGGTCTGAAATGTTGAAACAATGTCGGGAACAAAGATGCAAACCTGCCAGAATAATGTCACATTGTCACCTTGTACTTCTACCCTAAGTGTTCCATGTACATGCCATTGGAAAGCTCAATTTCTGCTAAATTCAAAAATTACCAATATCTCGTATGTGTGAAGTTAGCTCATTTTGTGGTGACAGGTCACAAATCCTTTGCCCCTTTATCCAGCCTGCAGCTTTCTTGACCTTTCCTTTTGTCCTCTTGCATTCCTTCATACTTGGTTGATTTTCTGTTTGCCTGTTTGTCACCTGGGAGAAGCTCTGAATGAATACCTCTGCACCATACTGTACAACCCCATGGCCTGAGCATCCAAGAATGAACCTACTAATTAACACTCTTTTATTTCCCTTCTTTTTTGTCTGCAGTCCAGTTCCATCCATTGTATTTTTTCTTTGATCTCTTCCCTGCTTACATTCCTTTGTTATTCAACCAGTCCCCTTGATCCTTTTCCCCTTTATCCAGCCTGCAGCTTTCTTGACCTTTCCTTTTGTCCTCTTGCATTCATCCATACTTGGTTGATTTTCTGTTTGCCTGTTTGTCGAGTTTACATGTACTTGTCATTTTGATAGGAGTAAAACGTAAATCCCTCCAAGGGTTAAAGCTTAATCACTGTGAATACTATTATTTTTGTGTGCTCCTGTCTATGCCTGCATCTATTGTTATGTAGAACATTTTGCTTGATAAATAAAATGAAAATTTACAGTCATTGTTCTAGCAGGGCGGGCCACCCTGGCAAAACTTTAGACTGCCCCACCAAACTTGTGCCGCCCCGCTTAAATTCTCACCGGCCTGCTATTTCTTCTATTGGATTTCTCCACCATCTGCACTACTTATGCAAACCCAAAGAAAGTTTATCGCACTTTATGAAACGAACAGGATGAGTTTGCCATCATTATTCAACACAACAGAAAAGCACTTGGCACCACTAGTGATCAAAGTTGTGGATCAGGATTTGTGAATCTGTTGAAACAGGTATCCGCTTCTCATCAGAGATGACCTAAAGACCTGGTGCTGGCTGGGCTATGAAATTACTGAAAATGATCTGTTAGTGCAGATTTGAAGGAGTCATACATATCTATGTCCAAAATATTGTGTGGCAAGGTATTCCAGTGAGGGATTGTTCATGGAAAAAGGCTGTTCACATAAGTAGTTGATTTTGCTGTTATTTGTATAAATGATAAGCAATGGTGTCCTCTGGTGCTTCTAGAGGGTTTACACAGGTGATGTTCCCACTTTATATCAAATAAGTTGGGGCTAATTTGATACATCAGAGATAATCTAACGACCCTCCAGTTAACTTCAAGGTTTGGCCAGTCCAGTCGGTGCTGCATTTCAGTAACACTCCCTTCCCTAGAGTAGTCATCCAAACACAGATGAGTAGCCGATCTCTGGATCATGTCAAGACGGGGTTTCTCATTCTTTTTTGTTGGATACCAGGCTGCAGAACCATACATAAGTTTAGGCAGGATCAATGATTTGTATAACTGTGTTTATACACCAACTTGACAGGTTTTGAAGTTTCTCCCGATAATGCCCAATGATTCCTACAGTTAGTGGTAACATCCAAAATGTGACTTTCCCATTTCAGATTATTACCAAATTGTTTTCCCAGATATGAGTCTGAAGTTGATCTCCACATTTCCATTTTTTTTTCATAGATTGGAATTGCTTTGAATAAAACTTCCTTTTTTCTGCTTCGATAACATCTTCTTATGTGTTCTAAATTCTCAAACAATTTTTGGTGAAGTGTAACTTCTTGTACACTTTTTTTTTCTGCAAACATATACAATGCAGAAAAGAAGTAATCAAAATAATTTTTGGAGACTTTTTAATGTAAATTGGCTTAAAATCATTGCATATTTTTCCTAGTTGTGAATTGTACATTGCACATGTATGTGACATAATGGGTTTGTCAACTGTGCAGGGCAGGGGGATAGATGCTGATTGCTCACAGTACAGCTGAAAAACAGTCAAAACTGAACTTGATGACTGACTGCATTTCACCGAAGTGAAATGATTCTGTGGCTGGAATCAGACCATGGAGTTATTTTTGATACCCAGATTTTAGAAAGCGACCATGCACGATCCATTCATGTTGCGCAAACGTACGTACATGTAATCCCGAACCATCCGCTCAATGGCAAGTTCTGATGAGTAAATAAAGAAATACCCCGCAAAATAAAATCAACTTTTGATGACCTACTGATAACAATCTTGCCTTCATTTCAACATAAGCCAATCTGATTCAAGGAGTCCAAAAAAGGTGCCCAGGAAATACCTCAGATTGCACCACAAAGCAATTAGAATAAAAAATTTCCTGTGGCGGGCACCAGATGCCGTTATGGTTTCAAGGTCCGGGCTCACATCATATGTCGCCCAGTTTTAATCTTAGGCTGTGGAGAACACTGTACATTTAATCTGAAAAGATTAATTCTTTTTGTACTGTGGCTGTTCTTTCACATGGGCCGCAATACTCTTCTTTTTTTCTTCATGTTTGCATGATTATATAGCTGGCCGATTGGGACCTTTTATTCCTTGTGTTTTTGTGTGTTTTTCTTTTTGCATCTTATTATTTTCTCTTCTGCATTGTTTGAGCAAGTTGTAGTTTGTATGTTCAAAATGTACTTCCTTTAAATTTTTCTATCATACCTTTTTCATGCTTTCTTTACGTTTCCATCGTAACTTGCATTTATTCAAAGAAGAATTTCAAACGGACTTGTTATTGATGTAATCTTTGTGTTGAAGGCCTTTCCGCTGCTGACATTGGAGGCCCTACGCCATTGCGTGATAGCGAAGGCCCATCAACATCAACTACGAGGGAAGGCAGATCGGCAGTAACTGCAAGTGAAGGGAGATCCATATCAACTGCGAACGAAGGCCCATCAACGTCAACTGCAAGTGAAGGCTTAACTATGCTGACTGCATGTGACGGGGCATCAACATTGACTGCGAGTGAAGACCCATCAACACCTCTTGACAATACTGCTGCGAACTTAGTCCTTGCATGTGATGCTAATTGCAATCGTAAGTCCATTTGGCCAGTTTGTTTGGTGGAACCATTTTGTTTTGGCCCTGACTTGTTCTGATCATTATGTTGTATTTACAGTAGAATGACAAAGACCATTGGGTCCACGCAAATTGTTCGGTGCATTCGTCATTCCATGTGGAGATTGTTAATCACGGCCACAGGCACCTGTTCCAAATTAAAGCCCTTTTTGTTTATAACCTTTTTCAATAATTTTTGTGTCTGATGTTTTTAGACCAAAATGAACATCCAAACATGGTAAAAAAAAAGTTTCTTTTTTCCCTTGTGGGGTAGTCATCTCTGTAAGTGTAATCTTGAATTGCAGTATTGCATACATTGTCATTGAAAAATTGAATGTAACCTGTTTATACAATTACGCTTGTTCCTGTTGTTAATACAAAATTTCATGAACTGGCCAGACCTGGTACCATTTGATAAAGAAGCAATGGAGGCACTATAATGTACATTTCAAAAGCCAGCAGCAAAATGGCAATCATGTTAAAAACTGCTCAAGACTCGCAAGGTATTAGGCCCCCCCCCATAAAAAAGTTAGTCTATTTTCAAAAAGCTGCTGTTTGCAAGTTATGCCGAGGGGTTTCAGTGCTTGAGTAGTTCAATAACATTCTTGAAATTTCTAAGTGAACTCCATCATATTTTGAGCTGTTTTGATTCAAAGGGCATGTGCTAATGCGAATAAATCTTTGAATGGGGTAAGCCTGGTTTGACGTGACTTGTGCCCATTGTCCTGTGCACATCTTAAGGCCATCCACCCTCTTAGTTTTTTTTCCCTTATTTTTAAACCATTATATTTGTTATTATTACAAACTGATCTGAATGTGTAAGATACATTTACCGAATGATATGCAAATTTATGCTGATTTTTTGTTCTTGTTTTCAACAGAAGAAACAATCACTAAAGTTGGTGGAGTCCTGTCCAAGTTGCAGCCAGTGTCGTGTTGTGGTGAATCTGTAGTGGATGCCCAAGGTGAGAAATGCTGCACCAGGGGCATTTATTTTTCAGTAGTTACCCTTGCTGCCTACACCTGAATTGTCTCCTTTGAAATTTCAATGCGTAATCTGTACAATCATATTGTAAATGAATGAATAATTCTTGCCAAAAATTCTACATTGCGTTGTTTTTACCTTAACAAACCACTGTGTTGAAAAGATGTAAAGAAATTCTGTGCCTGGAATATTGTTAGATAAATGTACACGTATGGAAATGCAAGCATACATTACATTCTAGACATTATAAAATTCTCGTTTATCTGTGAAACAACCACAAATTACGGTTGACCTTTCGAAACCCAAGCTTTCCATAAAGTATCCAATGTGAATCTCATTATTTTGTGTTATGTGAAAAAAGGGCAAGGTTCATGTGTTCATTCTCAATAGTCTATAATGTCTGTCTTGTTATCATTGATATGAATTGTGACTTGGGGTACAACTTAAATAGATATCAACAGAGTCTAAGTTCCATACTCTTGTGACGCACATGCAATTGGCAATCGAAACATGCATACACATTCGAATATGCATGTGCTACCATAGACTTTGACAATTTTTGGAGCTGCTTTTGCCCGTCAATTGGCTTTATGTGAGAAAAATATTTTTAGTTACTTGTAGGGGTTACCCTACATCCCATGTCTTGTTTTGCATATAGATAGTATGAAACAGACCAAGGTTGGAGACATTATTGTCATTCATTCAAAATACCACACTATACAAAAGGAGTCTGAACATCTCCTCATGTAACCCTATATTCCTGTGATCTGAACTACTCTTCTTACTATCGCAACCCACATTGACAATAGGAACAACAGCCTTCCTCAATGAACACAGCTACTCCATTTCCACCATGCTGAATGAATGTGTGGAAGAAATACCATCGACCTGTAAGAAGGATGTTGGAGGCAAGAAACGACTTCAGAAGTGGTCAAGGGGGCATTTATTTGTTGTTCGTGCTGGTGGCCATATTGAGTTTTGGAAAACTTTGTACAAGTGAGTATGTTCTGAAATTTAATCTGAAATAGGCATTGGACATTGATCCTTTTCTGTTAAATCTTCATAATGCTCCTCTTTTTAAGCTGTTATCTAGTGCACCTTTTTTAAAAGTGCAGCTAAAGTAAAAAGAATTCCAGACAGTATGAACAGTTGAAGACTGCCCATTAAAAAATGCATTAGCTCGGAGGAAAAACCTAACTTTTTTGAAATAAATGTTTGGAATTGACATCGATTTCAAATGTTCATTATTTTGTCTTGCCTGAATTGCTTGTTGACCGCATGTCAATAACTCAATATGTGTGGACAGTCTAATGTTTAACGTGCCCTCAATTTTCTGCGATTACCTCCTGAATGTTATATGGCATGTTGGTTACGAGAGACTGACAGTAGTCCACCCTTATTTCCTTCTAACAGACTGTTTGATGGCTTAAACTGAGGCCTTGGTATTTGATGGCTGTTTTTCTGCAACCTTTTCTTTCTCAACCTTTCTGAGATTTTTTATTGCGTTGAGATCCGGACTGTTGCTAGGCCAGTCGTGAACGTTTAGTTCGTTCCTTGACCTGAAGTCATTAACTTTGACAGAGTTTAACCTACTTTATCCTCTGAAGTAAATAACCATGGTGTGCAAAATTATGGAGATTGCTAGATGCGGAAAGGTTGTCATTTTAAATTACTGTCATGTAATGATCTTAAAATATGTTGACATGTGTAAAGTATTAAATCAGAAATAATTACAAAAAAAATAAAAAGCCATTTGCGCTGTGTTTTATACAGACAAAATCTGTAATTTCTGCCCAAGAGTCCATATAATTTGTGCTCCCATTTACTTTGATTTTTTCTTCAATTTCAATCGGCACCGAAAGTAAACAAGATGTAACGATATCGTGATTTCATATTTCATTAACAAAAAAAAAGCATTTTCATATAATTCTCCCCTTTTTACTTTGTATTTTTGTAAATGTATTGTATGTCTACAGGTCAGAGTCACCCTCACAGGTCTTCCTGATTCTCATAGCCTGGCTGTTTCCTTTCTTGAGGACGGTGCCGTTTACTTCGTGGTCCAATTTGTCCATAGTGTACGATAATATGTGCCACTTGGACAACATGAACGTTGCTAGGAAACCGTTACCACTTGCGTGGCCATGGTCTCACATGTGGTTGAATCTGCACAAGTGTGTAGACAGGTTACATGTACGAAACCACACCGACAAGCTGTGCAGAACAAAGTATAACCCAGATGATCATCTGTTGGAGACGGACAATACTCTTTGTGCTGAGCAAACTTTCGTGTGGCTGTCACGATATAAAAAAATATTGTGTGCCATGCCAAAATTACACCATTTGTTTTATTTGCACAGAATGGTGGTTCGGCGTAACAAGTACACTGAGTATTGTTACAATAGCGGTTACGACCCATTGCTTCCAGTTGTAAAGAGCACCAGCACTACTTAGTTTGAAGCAGTCCTTGATGCTACTTTCAATATTTAGGATTGTGGTAAAAAGTAACTGTATGTAACCTCTATCCACAAAGTGAGCTCACATGCAGAAAGTGTTATATTCCAATTAATTAAAAATCGAGCTTTCTCCTGTTATGTACATGGAACAGGTGAAAGTATATATTGACAATGTAATACTGTGGTGGCTTTGCATACTTGTTCACAACACTGGTTCAGTATTTCTGACCAAGCATGACTAATGTAATCAAAATGGCATTTGATTTAAAAGGTGTTCCCGATGCAGTGGTGTTTCAGCTTCTTCTTTACGTCACTTTTACCTTTTACATTTAAGGTATATGTTGGCCTCTCTTTTGTTCACTGAAATTGACAAGACTAAATCGTGTAAAAGAAGGTTGCCGACTGATAAGTGAGTGTTTTTAAAATGATGCAATTTTCAACCCAACCCAATATTTTGCAGTTGTCTTGCAGCATGTATACACTTTTAATTCTTGCTGTTATCATTTATTTATTAATGGGCCAAATCCAATCAAACTACGGTATTTGGCAATTTTAAAGTGCAAACAAAACTGGAAAGTGACATTGTGTGTCTTTGAGCAAACATGCTGCTTGAAAAACACGAAACCTGTACTTTTTTATAACTTGTTCAGACTTACCAATCATTTTATTAGTGTTGGTTAGTGTTGGTAGTGGGTTGGTGTTGCCCCTGAAAGCTGACCAAAATTGAGCTTGAAATCCAGCATAATTTTATGGAGAAAACCAGAAGGAACATTGACTATCTGCAGGGAATTAACAATTGTCAAAGGTAAATGTATATCATGGATACTGCTAGGTGATGGGATTCCATCTTGAACTTGCATGAAGGTTTGTTCGGAAAATTAGTTCCAAGGGTAAATTGCACAGTGCTCCAGTTAATCAGTTGTGCTCCCTTTGAGTGCTGATAACTAAAGATGTATTTTCCAAAAGCATAGTCAAAGTTATTTAATTTTTTTTTTTGGGATGGTTGATCTAGACCTTTGTGCTGTCACTGTTTTCCGATAAATGACATTTATAGCTCTGGCCTGACACTGTACAAGCCTGGTTTTTGTCAACAGGGTATTTCGGTCATGCCGCTTTGATTCGAGTTCTTGGTCGTTGATTGACTTTGTTTTTACCTCAAAAGAACAAATGTAACATAAATTAGGGAAACTTACTTTACAAGAATATATTGCTTAATTTCCGATTTTCTTGAAACTTCCACCACAAATACGAGTATTTGGTTTGCGTAACTCTCGTTTTCGACCTTCATTTCAAAGTGTTGTTATTGAAAGGAACGATTTACTGCACTGCTGTTACGTGGTAATATTAAGTGGCACAATTGTTATCCGATAAAATTTAATTTTAATACCTGCCTGCATCACTTTCTAATCAAAACTTTTGTATGGTCAGTTGTATTTCCTAGATATTTCAAACTTCATGCCATTGGCTGATTTAGCTCTTTACTGGAAATATTTGCCCTTGATTTCAGCATTGTTGCACGCGTGCTGCATACAAAAGGTGTGGGAACTTCTTACATCTCAGCTTTTGCTAGATGTTTAGGTGTTGACGTGGAGTGTTTATTGATACCAACGGTTGCCATGTTGACTTTCGTTTACATGTATATCCATGCTGCCCGATCCTGTACGTGTATCCTGTATTCCTTTGTATTACATTTTGTAGATGACTTTGTATGTGTAGTGTTTGCCTGAAGTGGTTTTTGTATAAATGAATCATTTCTGGATCGGGTTGAACATTTGATTAAGCACCACTCAGTATGCGTAGAATTTTAATTTTACTACTGATATCTGTTGTTTTCTAGTCATGCGGCAATGTGTATTTGTTTTAACATGCACAGTGTGTGATTATTTTCATCATTTATTATGTTTGTTAATTTTTGGCGCAAGTAAAGATGATTCATGTGTGGACTTATGTTTCAATAGTTCGACATACAAATTAACCTTTTCTGTATGCGAACGCAGTGTATAAAACTTACTCCTGTAGACGTTTGTGTACAGACGAAATATGTGTCCCCTAGTTTTGTCCATGGTATTTGATTTCTGGGTTTTTTGGTGCTTTTGGTTGTTAGTATTCATTGTGATAGCTTTCGTTAATGTGAAATAAAGTATGTATACTGCTTAGTTCATTTGGACTTGACATGTTTTAGAAAATCTTTAAAAGTGGTAAGCTGGATGCAACATTTCATTTGACTTAGTCGAAAATCTGTTGACTGATAACATTTCATTATACCTCATATTAAGAACATTGCGTTTGTGCTCGACAGTGTCACATGTGATAGATTACAGTGACCCCAACTGGATGCTCAATCCAGAGAAGGACGCAGTTTTGAAGTTTGAACCGCCAAGGCCGTAACATTTGGCCACTCGTCATTTTCTGGCATGCCTGTAATGTCCATTGACAAAGCACCCAGCCAGCGCTTGCTACGCACCATCACTTTCAAAACCACAAAAAACCTCTTGTACCACCATAATTTTTCGTTAGTAATTCTTATCACGAAAACTCTCTTCACGCCCAGGAAATTTAATGTTCTGGTCTTTGTTATTGCTTGATTTGATCCCCCAGCGTCAAATCTGGCACATTTAATTGTTACGTCTTTTACCTTAAAT
Source organism: Acanthaster planci (assembly GCF_001949145.1). The sequence goes on along the minus strand of NW_019091355.1, from coordinate 1,655,559 downwards.
TGTAAAGGGTAGTTATTAACCTTCTCTGGCGCTTTTTCTGCAGTTATTTTGGAATAAATTTTGAACCCAAATCCGTGTGTTGGATTTTACTTCAACCGTATGATATCATGTCATACCAAATTCTTTTCTATGAGATGTCAGTGCAAGTGCCCATCTTAAAAGAACTGTTATATCATTTGACGAATGGCCAGGATATGTGGTCATTGTTTGTTTGTTTGTTTGTTTGTTTTTTGTGTGTGTTTATTCAAATGTAATCTATCTAATTTCATTTTATTTTGCATTGTTAAATATCTTGTCGCTTGGCTTTTACTCAAATTGAACCCATTAATTTACTTTACATATAAACTTAACCTTTATACTTTACGCATAAACTTTAAATATAAACTTGCATATCGTCTTGCCCCGCCATTGTCTCGTCATCTGCTTCCTTCCCGTTATAGAGACTGAAAGTAAAAGGTCATGCTGCGAGCTTCTGGAACCCTGCGCTGTCTGCCTGTGGCGATTTTACCTTGTGCCGTCCTATCACGTTTTGATAATTTGGGAAAAATAAATCCTTTCTGAAACCATCCCATGAAAACCGCGTGTTGGAATTTTAACCTTTTTCTCCCTCGAGCAATATACAAGATAAATCACATGGGATTCTTAAAAACGAAGTTTAGTTCATAACCACCTTTCACTTCCGGCGATATCGTACCTCGGTCTCACAATGTTCGTGTACGTTATTGTTTTCATTTCTCACGCTAATATTAGTGAAATGAGATTGTATAACATTGGTCAGATTTACCTACTTGCAGGCCATGGGTTCCATATTCCGCATCACGCAGTTTTCAGCATAGGTAACATTAAAAAAAACTTTCGTAAATGAAGTGCACTTTAAGTGTATTACTTATAAATTATAAACTGTGTAAAATAGTTCGGCTTTTACCGCCCGACTACCATCAAATCTCAAACTGTAAATGTTCATCTGCGTACGAGACTGCCGCATTCCACTGTTATTCGTGAATTTTATATTTTTGGAAATGATGCATGGGTCAATTTTCGGCAGGATGTTTCCCTTTTCGGAGTTGGATTTTTTTGGGAATTAAATAAAAAGAAAAACAGCAAAACTTGTGAAATCAATGCAAGTGAGTATTCCTATCCAAGGGTTGCGGAAGCGCGCGATGAGGGGTCAAGTCAAGCTCTATTGACTTTTACCCATACACAAGTGGCAGCTATTTTCTATTGCTTTAAGCGCAGCCTGAAGTCTGGAAACACTCGTTCTTCTTGTCAACAAACACACAATGTCGGTAATAGTTATTCCTTTCTTTCGGAAAATGATGTAAATTATAATCCAAGACGTTGTGTACACCATTTATTCACACTTGCCGAGGACTTGCAAACGTACGAGAAGGTGGTATTGAAAAGCGTTGAGAACTCTTTTGAACAAGTTTCATATTGTTATCGTTGTCGCTGGTTTCCTTATAGGGAGTAAGAGCCTTGCCGTCAACTTGGTAATGTGGTTTTTTTTATCAATAACGTCATCTTTTAGTACTCAGGATGCATATGAAATTGTTACAGTTCTTTTCATGATATTGAGGGCGCTCTCATTACCCATTCTCATCGCTGAAGACCATGTTGCTTTTGGCTAGTCCTCCACTCTGGATTGCATTTGTCCATAGAGGAAGAAATAGACATTCCTCCATGATTTGTCACATTCTGATTCTATAGCCTTTGTATATAGTCATCTAGGTGTTATGACTTCAAAATGATGCATATTCGATTGTTCTACTTTTTTAGTTTTTAAAATGATCAACATTTGCCTGTAGTGTATGTACGTGTTTACATCCGTGCATGATTCGTAAACGCGTTTCTCCTACACTATTGAAATAAACCTAACGGACGTGTGAGTTACAGCGGTTTTAACGGCTACCCAACGCTTGGCTCCAGCGCTCATTCATATCATTTCTAAGGGGAATGTATCAAGACATAAACAACAAACATAACACTTGACACGGAGAATTACAAATTACACAATACAAACTGAAAACACCCCTGAGGTATGTCAAGAAAAGACCTTCATCACTATCGTGGCTAAGGTGATGAATTGACGCGCTTTTTATGCAGAAGGCTGCTGCATGGCATGGACCCCTAGCTGCCACTAACACTGAAACAGCATGGACCCCACACTAATTGCTGTTTCAAAACGTATTCGACTTTTTCACGTAAATAGGAGATGGGACAAGCCTCTTCGTAATATTCTCATATGTGAATGTTGGTGACAGAAATAACATCCGCTGGAAAAACCTGCATTAAATGTGATGTTCACAAGATGAACTCCTTTATTGCATTTGTCGACGGTATGGCCTACGCATTGAAACCTCCCAAATGATCAATTTTTTAGTCCAATTGATCAAACGAACCTTTGTAGCTTTTGGACAGATTGTTTTATTTTGCAGATGCGAAGGTCGGTCGGTCTACGACGCCTGCGTTTACAAGAAACAGTTGACTGTTTACCGCTGATGCGGTAGATTTGCACTTGCCAATGTACATTTATGGAACATTACGTAGCGTAGTATTTATTGTGTTTTCATAGATGAGTTGCGAAGGGCGCTTGCAATGATTGTGTTTGCCCATATTACTTACTACTTTGTACCCATGTACAGAATTTCGGCAGTCCAACAGACTGTATCGCATCTGTTTTCAGGAGAACAAACAAGCCAGAAATATGTCGTGTACGTTGCAGGTTGATCTCTCTGATTTCTTTTATGTGGGCCTGTTGTTTCTTTCTGTTTTCCTAATAACAGATGCTATGAATCCACAAACAGGAGAAGAATTGTTGCATCACACTTCACCGCAAACCATAAGGCATTAGCCTCGAGCCTGTATTTGGCCTAAATGTAAAATGAGAGAAATCACTGCAAGTTAATTGGTTGTACATTGTTAAGTCCCACGCGTCTCTTTTTTAATTAAAAGAAGTTCCATTTTCAGCTACACGTTATACGACATCGAAAGATACCCCCTTTAGCAAATGCAATTCCCGACGGAGCACATTTCTAGGTGGGCCCAGATTTTCTTAACGACCTTTCGAAACAATGATTTCACCCACACGATGACCCGTCTTAGCTGTATTAATATGTTTTCGTGGGTCTTCTTAAAGAATAAGTCGATCCAGACAGAGTACGGGTTGACCATCAGCAATGTTTATCACATCGTCCACGTAATGAATATGTATCGTACTGCACCTGATAACATTAATTAAGTGATTGTTTATTCTTACAGTCGCCTCGAAGTTGCTTTTGGTCTAGGAAGCATTCTGCCTTGACTCTAAATTCTTATGATCGTATCCCCCTGAAGCTTTACATATTGCCGAAAGATACAGGTATTCGACAGAGATTGACGGTATCAGAAGGAAAATGTCACGCAACGGTAAGTACATAGAAGTTTGACCATGAAAATGCACTTAACAATTTAGATGAAACATCTACATTTCGGTCACAGAGAAAGGAAAATTTCATTTCTCCATGTTTCAACTGACACGATTTGTGGGGAAATATTTACAAGCTGCTTTACCAACTCAGGTACAATTCAATTTTGAAAGGAGGCTGTGTATATTTCGCACGTGTTTATGGAGTCTTTATGCTTCATCACCATTCCAAGAAGTCGTTGGTAAGAAGACCAATAATTCAAACTACAAGTGGCTGTCAATACCATTCAAACCGTGCTATCTATCCGGCGTCCGCCCGCTCTCACTTACGTGTGAAAGGAGCGGACATCGGACCACACTCGTGACGTACCTGTTGAAAAAATGCAGTTACACTGGTGCATCATAATAAGGAAACTATTAATTTGAGTGTAACAGAATGGTGTATATTTATTAGGGGGGCTGAAATCGTTGTAGTGTTCATCGCATGGGCGGTTACGGAAATGAAACCGGTAGATGCTGGAATTCGATCAATTAAATCAAACTTTTACAAAATTTTCAAACTAAACTTGGAATTTGAATTTGGCTTACAACATCCATTATCAATCTCAAATCACATTTTAATGAATAGTGATTTGTGCGATTTGTGCGTGATTTGATATCCAAAAACACTTGTGATAGTCTGTACATGGATGTAGCTGTTGTATGTTTTGTTCATTATCGACGTCTAACGTTTTTAGCAGTTGTGGCGCAGGAGCGTACAGTAGACGGACCCCATCAGTTGTTGTTCCCATTTTGTTTTCCTTGCACTTGTAAGCAAAGTAATACAAAAACTATACCCGTCATCTTTGTACATTAAAAGAGCCGAACGAAATGAATTAGACCTATACGGAAACAGTTTCTTGTGACAGACCATGCTTTAAGGCCAAGCATCACCGATCTTAAATTATTTGCCTTTCTTCCTCTTACGGGCATTGTAATCTTGCTTTTACAAGTTTTTGAAATTGATGAAAGTTTTCTTTTCAAAACAGAACTATTTCAGATGGCGGACAATAGAACTTGGAAAATCCGGAGAAATGAACAAAATAAAATAATAAGCAGAAAGGAGGTCGCATCATTCACCATGACGGTACGAAAAATCATAAATGCCGGACACAAGTCGCAGAGTGCTGGGTTGCTAATTGATGTTAGTAGTGCCTTGATGAATACCACCAGGTAAGCAAACAAACCGTTTTTTAACATTATTTACATACCAGTACTTTATACGTAAATGTAAAATGGCATAAACTGAATTAACGGGAGGAATTGTTTCAAAACATATACTTTTCATTAAGAGTTTAATACGCACTTTTTGAAAACGATTGATTGAGAATCTTCTTTACATAAGCTGGTGTTATTTGTATGGAGAAGAAGCGAACAGCAGTACATGTATGTGAACGATTCCTCTATCATAATATAAGAAAATGAAAACATCACTTCAACTAGCACATCCCAAGGAACGTTTTCATTGTCCATGTCCATTATCAAGTAATGTTTTGAGCCCCACTGACAACTCCGAATTCGTCTGTCATGGATTTTTAGCGAGGTCAAAATACTACTGGCTGAAATGGACAGTGGACGTTTCGTAATAGGGTTACGATTTGAGATTGTGCATTGAACTTTGCATGTAAGGTATGGTGCTAATGCTATGGTTTTTATATTACATTTTGGTGGAAAAGAAACTGGTGCCCTGTAACATGAGAATGCCTCCAGTTCTAACGTGTGGGTGGATTAAACCAAAGACCAAGCTCCCAGTTTATTCTTTCAATTAATAATTAGAGTTATCACAGGGTTCAGCCAAGTCGGCTGGGCCTGGGTAATTACGTTCTTGTTTATTGAGGGTTGGAGATTACATTTGTCCATACCACACCATCGCACCAAGGCCTAAACCTTTGGATGATGCATTACAGAAACGTGTTTTTCTCGTGAGGCCAAAGAGCGGATATTGTAGTTTGTCTGTTAGCTGTTTAACCTGAACGGTTGTGCTTTGTCAATTCATTGTAATAACTGTTTTGAATAACATTTGCGGTAATATGTCCGTGTATTACAATTCTTACTTTGGGGATTTATGCACTGTCTATTCAATTTCATACCATGTTGAAGCTGCCTCTGATACCTGCACGTTCAACAATTTATAAATGCACTCCACTCGACAAAAATCCCGGGGTCAAATTTACTTCTGCGTCAATCTGACTTGGGAGTTTGACAGACCCATTGAAAAAGGTTTGCAACTTGCTTTGTGCTAGACATTGTATCTGGTAGAGTATTGGTTCTGCGTCGATTGTTATCTGTTTAATGTATACCCTAATTTTTATTATTTGGTTTTAGATTATCATTGACATTGTTGTAAACGTTCTGATTTTTTTGGCGGTGGTCATGTTAATTTTTATTCAGACCTTGAATGAAATCTGATGTGTGTATGTAGCATATGATATTAATCATTTCCGGGATGAGATTCCCTCGCAGTTCCCCCAACTTATTAATTTTTTTCCTTGTCCCAGCTGCTGATATCAATTTTGACATTCAGTGTCATTTGATAATAAATTCGGTTTTGAAACCTGCACCAAACCCTTTTCCTCGGTTACAAACATTCATTGCTAGAAAAACGTACATTCTCCAGTACAGAGGTACTCGTGTGAGGTGGGTGGTCAGCCAACTTCACGTTGCACAATACACGTTTGCCGTGTTTTTGAATAATAAATGCGGGTAATTGCTCATTTTGTTGATTAAGTTTGAATTGGAGATAATTTCAAAAGTGGTATGGTTTTTAGGATTAAGACCTCGGTTTTTTTATTGTCGTTTATCACATATTTGGAAAGAGAACTTTTTGCGCGATATCGTCCCTCGGTGTTAAAGTAACATGGCTCGTTGGGTTGGCAAACATCATATTGATTGTATTGATGGATGCGGCGGCGGCGGCAGAAGTATTTGATAATAAACTAGAATTAAGTCCCAGATTATCCTTATACCTTGACCATCGATAGTCTTTTTAAAACCCGCTGTAAAAAGAAGAAGAGGCTTTAATCATGGAGCAAGGACAAAGATAACTTGTTTACGAATACTGTCGGCTAGCAATATCACAGTCAACGGCGCCCATGAGAGGGCAGCCGCGGGCCGGGGTAGCCTCATTTGTGTCGTAAATCTCAAAAAAGGATTATCGGTCAGGCTTTGCATAGTGATGTGGCGGAGATTCTTATAAACTTGATGGCATCACCTGAGTTGAAATTGTCGTTTCCCCGGCTTCTGGAATTGTAATTGATCTGTGCCATCCAAGACCAATCCTGACTGTTGTACTAGTTCTATACTAATGATTTAGTAATTATGCACCCATTTGAACTTGAAGCAATGGCTTTGGTAGCACGGGCCTATTGAAACTAGTTCTTGGTTTTGCTATAAATTCCTTATCCAAGCTGGATTTGTGACAGGTAATCACGTGCGCACAGGAATTGTAAAGTCTTTCTGAATGTCAATTTAAAAACTCTTAGCGGTAACGTTTGAAATTAAATTGATTTGTGAAAATGTGTAATCTACGAATAAGAATCAATGGTGGGTTTGTAACCTCTGAAACTTGTTTTTGCATAGCCAAAAACATTTCGGTGTTTGGAATAAGTAATTTTTTATTTTCTCATGAATGGTCGATGAATCGTATCGACCAACGTAAATGCATTTGTGCTGACATACAACGCCTCTGATTACTTTTGTGTTCATATAACCTGAATTCTGATAAGCTACCGAACATTTTTACCAGATTGTGCTTCATCACGCACTCCTGCATTCAAGCTGGCTTGGATAAGTTCACGACGGAACTTTCACAGTCTTTTGGCATCGAAGGAGCTGGCTGTGGCGGACTCCTTCACACATTCAGCAAGAGTGAATTAAAGGAATTCTTTTTGTGTGAGGTAGAGAAGTTCTACAGGTGAGTTATGCCCGCTTCAAATCTTAAATTCCTGCCGTGATAAATCAAATACTCGCGCAGCATTTGCGTTAGAGACGTCACAATTTCAAATTTGAAACGAAGAACTTTTGTCTTCTCGTCATGAGGGCCGAGTCGTGCAAAGGCGCGTTATACGTGGGTACTAGTGCCTATGGTCTGCTGATATGCTTCTCACATCCTGGTAGTACCAAAACGATATGTAAACAACCAAATAACAAAAATCTTATGACGCCTCCGTTGCATAATCGAGTTGACAAAATGAAGCTGTACTCATGAATGTGCATCGATTTGCGTCACTTGGTTACGAGGGACACTTGAGATGAATAATCATTAAACTGAAATAAGAGGCAAATATTAACACATAGGCCCTGTCATTTCATGGTTGGTTTGTCTAAATGAGGCGACCAAGAAGCACTAAGTCCGACCTAACCACTAGTATCAGACTAGGCCTATTACGACAAAATAGTTCATGACCAACGACACACAGTGTTTTTAATTCGAGATTAAGATTTAATAGTTGTAAATATTACCATATCCTAACACAAATATGCATGCAAAATTGCTGCAGAAGTATTTCATCCTATCATGGAGGAAGGAAAACAGATACTATGTAATTTTCATAACTTGTTTTGCCCTTACCCAACGTATACATGTATATTGATAAACACTGTATGCTCAGTCCCTGTCCGATAGCTTGTGAAAAACACACGGGCTTTAAGACTCGAGTGGGACTCCAAACCCACGCGACCTCCTGCTTGCAGGTGTTGACATCTTAACCACTCGACCGCTGAGCTTGCCGGGGTCGGCTGGCCGGTCCGATTCATGATAAGCAGCGGGTAGGCCTACCGCAAACTTTTTCAACATTAATTTTAAAAAAATGCAAATGCCCGGTAGGTTTTACCGCAGTGGCCTTCTTTAAGTCCGAGATGTGGACGTCGTTGGCCACTTTGACTGAATTTTTTGAAATAAGCCTAAGAAGAAATGTGGACATAGACTTCAGTATTCGGAACCTGAGCAATTACTCCCCTCAATTCATCAGACCTAGGAAATTCGCTCGCTGGCATAAAGCGCATAAATAACAGAAAAATGAATTTGAACCTCATCCTAATGGTGTATGATTTTGACGAACCTGCCACGCAGGCCATAGGCATGTCACATTTAGAACATGTCTTCTAGGTTCAAACACTCCTACCCCCATCCTCACAGAAAGAGATATAATTATGTTTTTACTTGAAAACCTTCTTTAAGATGAGAGAAATGAAACTTGTTATGACTTAAATCGAATGACTTGGATCACTTTATTTAAATACAATAACATTGCGTATCAGCTGGTTTGTACGGTACGAAGTGGCATTTACATTGATGATACATCAAAATCGAATGAGCTAACTACTTGGGTCATTCCATGAGGTTGGGGGCACAATGTGTAACGATGCCACTGTTACACGGGTTTGTAAAAACGAAATGCTACTTCCCTGCATTTGGTTCTCAATTGACATTGGTAGATATCAAGACTAAACACAGAAGTGAGTTTTTTTAGACTGACCCATCCAACCAAGACACTGTTACAAATTGTGACCCTACCTCATAGAATGACCCTATGGTCCTATTTCCAGGCGGTGTACAGAGGAAGGAATACCAACAACGCAGCCGGCGGCTGTTTGCGTTGGCAAACAGCCAAAGGAAGACATCTGGGTTCTGTCACCTACTCTCCAGCTAGATGCGCATGGAGAGGAGATACCACCAGAAAGACAGATGTACTACTGGGTAGACAAACTCCTTCCAATGTCAGGAAGCAACCTAGAAGTGCCAGAACATTTCAACAATGCCAATTCAGAGCAAGTTCTGAGAGATGTGTTTCTATCGTTGGCAGAAACGTTGCACGAAAATGCGATGGCCGCATTTTTCACTGTAGGTAAGGAAATTGTTTGGTTGCTTTGAACAACTGTAAGTGTAAGACCTGAGGCACAATTTATTTTGTTAGCCCGGTCCCGATGACTCCAGTCTGTTGCACTTTGTCAGTTGGAATTGTGGAGGTTATAATAACATTAAGGGGTGAAATTTCTTTTATTTCTTGTTGGATTTGGCTACTATTCTGATTTATTGCTAGCTCATTTGTATTTTTAGTCTAAATTCTTTCAAGAGATTATGAAGTTATATTATAATGTTGAATAACCATGATTACAGAGAAGGTATGCTTACAAGCTGACGTTCCTGATTTATGTTTGTGAGGAACTCTAACGATGAACCATTATATTGGTTTTTCAGCATGTGTCTGCATGTCCTTGCACTATGAGACAGTAATAGATTTGTATAAGTGCTGCCCGGTGCCAATTATTATCGGGGATATAAATACAGGTTAGTGCCAATCATTTTGCACACTGTCGTTTAGAAATTTGTAGAACATTTTTCTGTCACGTTACCAATTGAAGAAGGGTTTAACAATATTCATAGATTTTTTACATGAAAAGGCATCCTTGGTGCCCACCAAAAGTCATCAAGCTGCCATCATGCTTTTTGTTGTATTCAAAACGAAATATTGCAATTCGTGTATAAAAATAAGTACAGTTTCATTAAGTTGAGAACTTTGACAACACTAGTGTTGTCAAAGTCTGGAATACATCTGGGGACCTTTTCCATATCACAAAACCAGTATAGTGCAAAAATACGAGCTACATGTCAACTGCTGAAATTGTTATTGTTACGTTGGATTATTTCACTGGTTTTCATATGAGCTAACAGACAGTGAAATGTACATTTCCAGGCAAAACTACCTCTTGCCGGATGGCATCTAAAATGACAGGGGCGAAGAATGCTTTACTTGGGTATGCACGTGAGAGATACTTGCCAAAGGCAACTGCTTCTTCCTCTATCCCAGTCATCATAGACGATGCTGAGCCTGCAAGTATTAAGGGCTTGATGACAAAGTACTTTAATGCTGGGGTTGATGCGACATGCTCAGTGGAAGCAACTCCAAAGTGTTGTCCTGTTGTGAGTGCAAACTGGTTTGCTCTCTCTAAATTGGCTGGATGTGAGCGGTAGGTAAAATGATCAACAAAATCAATAAATCTTTCCAGACGGGGGTCTCTATGCAAGTGTCATCCAGTTTTGAAAAAAGTTTTGTCAGTTATTGTTGAAATAATAGAAATCATGGTTTTAAAATCCAGAATGATTTTAAAAGCCCACATACATTGATATAACCGGATAAATTGGATAATCCTTTAAATGGACAACACTGTTCTATTCAGGTTGAAATTGGACTAGAAGGAAACAAACTCACACCAAGAAATCATTGTAGTTTTTAAAAATGTGGTTTGGATCTCTTGAAATGTTGTTGTCATATTTTATGTCATATTATAAAATCCATTTTTTAAATTGTTTTTAGCAAGATGGACAGTACAAAAAAAATACTTCAATTACACTGAAGGTACCTGAGCAATTCTTTTTAATTTACAGTGAGATGACAAGGGCGGTGATCGTACCATTTCTCAGTACACAAAGAAGATGTGACGAGCGTCAATTTCAGGCAGAAAGCAACAGACACGAACTCGAAAACTCTGCTGTGCAGCGTATGCCTGTGCTTATTGCAGCTGGTGTGGAAATGAGAGAAAACAGAAGAAAAATCTCCCAGACAAGTAGAGTTGCTGTAGCAAGAGCATTATCCCATCTCACAGATGCAGATGACCGCTTACATCTGACCTATGGGATACTTCTGTTTCTAACTGAATACGTACGTATGCACATAACTTGTGAATCTTATCTACTTTAGACTGATGATATTTTCCTATGTACTTGGTCTGTCACAACATGACCCTTTTAGATTCACAGGTTTGGGATAAATTTTAGGGAATGGAGCAGGTACTGTCCCTGTTGTTAGAAATTCAATCACTTCTCGCCTTTATCTACAAATAAGCATGGATTTTTAAAATTAAGGAGACTAGTGGGGTTTATCAAATTTTCATTTCCAGATATTATTATGGTCTGTTTTATATATAATGCATGTCCCTACACCCTTTCTCAATCATGCGGCTCCAAAAGGATCTTTGAATCAGACTGAATTATGTAGTTGACATGAGTTGTTAAGAATTTAGGTAGTAGCAGAGATTTTATGGTTGCCTTTTGTATAAAAATGCAGTGGTTTGTGCACCACTTGAATTTTCCTTATGCTTTTACACATCATGTTCATTCCACTAAAAACACTTCTAGGTCATGAATGCCTTCAAAGTTTTCATGTGTAACTGATTGAATTGTTGAATCTAGCTGTTTCTGGGTGACATCTTCTGGATTTGAGCCTCCCGTTTCTGTGGTTTACAGTTATTGGGGGACAAATTATTGTCTTCTATTTAAAGACAACTATTTTTCCCCTTAAGTTAGTAAAATTTCAGTTGAAGTAGGCCCATTACTTGGCGAGAGTCTTTTTACGGCACAAAAGAATTTTGCACGCAACTTCTGTCGTGTGATTACTAACATTGTCAGTAATCTTCACATCCATTTCATACATGATAGCTCCTACGGAAGGCTAATCTTCAAAGCTACCCACCTGACCTCGCTACGGAATTCTTCAACAGTACAATTGTTACCCATGGCATTGAACAGTTCCAGGTTGGGAGTGCAAAAATGAGAGGGTTCCCATCACCCAGCAAAGACATTGCGGACATTGCCGGTTTGATCATCGATGCAACAAGAGTGTTGGGCCTCTGAGAGGTAATACCCAAACAAGGATTCTCGCTGTCACTGCATATTTTAATCAATGACGCTCATACATGAAAATAACACTTTCAATCAACATGAGGATTCTACTGCCTGAGCTTCAACCTTTGACGGTTTCGTGTTGGCCAAAGAAACAAAAAACATATAAACGCGCGCGCAACTCACAACATGCAGTATTGTTTCATTCACAAAAAATTCACAAAGTGTGAATGATTTTTCTAATTCAAAATCATTACAAACCCCCAAATGTTGTATTTGTATAAATACAATGAAAATACAACTGAAATGCATACATGGCTTATTTTAACTTCCAAATTATGTTCTGACCACAAACACTACATTTGGCAATTAATTTACGTGTTTTTCTTTAATGTATGAACTTTAAGTAAACTAAGTTTAGAACTATGTTCTTTCAGCTTTTGACTGCCATAAATCCGAAGGTTGAGTATCAACTCAGCAAAGGCTTGGCATTTAACCTTGCCCGACTAATGGATATGCTAGATGCCAAAGAGATCCCTCACCCACCAAAGGAGGCTTGTAAAAAGGCGATTGCTTCAGATCCCATGATGACAACTATTCAGGTTTTCCTAAACATAGAGTCAACTCATCAAAGGATTTGCAGAAGAGGAGGGAACTCATCGGGACCCAGGAACAGAAGATGTGTATGGATACCCTTTGCCAGGTTTTCCCGCATACAGCTATCAGAAATTGAAGACGGTAAGTGAACCTTTCCTGAAATTTTTCAGTTTCTGCAGTAAAGTTTCTGCAACTACTGTATACACTTGTAATTTGTCCCAGTGTGGGATTTCTCCACACACCTCTGCTTACTTCATTCATGCTTTTGACATGCAAAGTGGTGCAAATTTGTTTACCCTGCCTGGCGATTCGACCGCAGTTTTGCTTTTCATGCATTTGCACTGTGCTATGCTAAATGATATTAGTCAATTGTTCAGCCAAATCGAGATACCATACTAATGATTCACGCCAAAGTGCACCATATACAGGATGCTGCAATTGAGCGTACTCTTTAAGACATTTTGTAATATTTCATTAGTTGAACTGTTCCATGCAACATAAAAAAACAGCACTTTCATTGCCCAACATCCCTGTGAATTTTACATTTTCAACCGAGATAAGTATCCATTTAAAAAGTTTATATTTTCTGTGCTCAATCCACTGACTTTGTTGATTACTCTACTGTACTGTAAAAATGCCTGTCCTTTACAGTTTGCCAATAGCGAAAGGAATTGAAAATTTTGTTACTGCTCCAATGCCCTTCAAAAAATCTGTTCATATCAGATTACCAATGTTTTACAAGTATACTTGTTATCATCAATTGCATCTTCAGTTGTAATTTAAGCCAACACTTTCCATCGAAGTAAAGAATTCAAACTATTAGTACAAATCATGTGACCAAAAAGGTGTGGTTGCCACATTTGTATGTGCATAGACCACTCCTCTTGATTTTCCTTTTACTTCTCCGTTGTACAGTGTTAAGTGGAGCTTACACAAATCAACATGCACGCTATGTGTTTTGTAAAAGAACCCATTCTTAGAACGCATTAAAAAGCCATAGAAAGTTATAGTAATGTGCATGACAGTTACTAGATGCATATTACATATATATGGTTGTATAATAAGTTTCTGGGTCCACAAACTAATTCTTATTCAGTTGTGTTAATTTGTGTTATGCTCTCTTCGATATTTGCCACACTTGGAAGACTCCCCATGTTGAAGCAATCTCAAGAAGTATATTGTATCCTCATTTACAGTGAGTAAGACAATTACATGGCACCTGACTCAGTAGTTAACAATATTAACTGCCAATAATTTAAACCAATTGAAAAAATTCACCAAAAATAACATTAAAAAAAATTTGAAGGAGAAAAGGATTAACCACTGCACAATAATACATGTATCAGTTCTATGGATTCTCCAGTGCAGGCATAAAAACTCATACATCATAATTTCAAAAAGCAATGAAAGGAAGATGATATGAAACTTGAAATTGATATGATATGACAATTTTTTTTCTCTTCAGCCTTCCAGATAAAGACTCAAGAAGGGATCACAGAGGAGGGTAATGACTTTTTTGGAGTAGATTTTTGCTTTAAAAGTTTATATACAATATCATATTTGAATTTATACATTGAGGGCACATTATCTACAAGGTGTCTGCACACATACATGTATAACTTATGGCTGTGGAAAATAGCATTCGACCATTTCTGTAAAATTTATATATCAGAAACTATTTTCTTAAGTGTATGTGGATCAAATTTGGTCATCAAATTTGGAAACTATTATAGAAAATGAGAAATAAATTCAGTAAAAAAATCTGTACTTGTTGGATTTCCGTATATGTCCATTTAAGAATTGATAATAAAGCTTTTTTAAAAAAAATGAACAATTTAAAGTGAAAGACAAAATAGTATGTGCACATTAACCGATTGTAACATGTGCATTGTTGTTGTCACAACAACCATTCGCGTGTTTATTTATTTGTGCTAGGAACACATCTGCGAGTATTAGTTTTGTGTTTTTAAAAAACATGCAGGCAGCACGATGGAACCAGAGGAGAATATAGAGGCGGAGCGCATTGAAGAAGCGGATGTGCTGGAGCGTGAGACGGGTGGTAAGCCATTAATATGTGTATATCCCAAGACTGGATTAGGTGCAATAGTCTTAGTGTACATTATGATAAAGTATGTCCACAAACTTGGAAAAGGACTGGTTTTTCTGCTGCCACATTTTATCTCAAAAGGTTCCATTGCCCTTGTTAATATTGCTTTCATTGTCAGACCATTTCAAAGCATCAACAGGAAAGATTGTCAGAAGAATGGATTTTGTCAAAGTGTTTAAACTAAATGCAAAAGGATTTTTTATTCTAATCATTTTAATATAGGTTCAGTTGAAACATTGAATCTGTAATTAAGTAATAAGTAGAGACTAAGTTCAAGCTACAAATTGAAATTCCTGTGAGTGCCCGTTTTGGCAATGGTTTTTTTCACGTACTCTTTACATTATACGGATGTGTACTTAGAGGTGTAAGTGAAACAATTAGCATAGATCACTTGGAATTAATCAATACAGGAAAACAAATATCATGCATGTTTCAACTTTTTTTCAGTTTAATGTCCAACAAATGAAAATCAAATTGTACAATGAAATGAACCAGATTGGTAACTAAAAGATACGTATCACAGTGGCAAAATATGAATTATACATTGAAAAAATATGCAGATGGCAAAATGAAAGCACAAGCAGAAAGAGGGACTGATCAAATTGAGGAAGGGGACATGCAGGAGGAAGCACTTAGACAGGAAACAGATGGTAAGTAAACCACTGATATATTACAACACTGGATTTGAGTAATGGTTTTCATTGTAACATCTGACTGTAATGGAATAGGAGAGTTTGGGACACTTGGTGCCAGCAGACACAGTGGCCCTACTGGATGATTTGCCATGTGCAATGAATTCCGGGCATATGTATTCGTTCACTAAGGTGGAAAAGAAGCAATTTGTCTGCCCCCCGGCCCTCTCCAAGTTCCCCATTGTCTTTTCCAACACAGCTTTCAGTTAAAGAACAAGGTGGAGTTGAGATTGAAAAATAACCATAATACATTTTTTCACCCTGGAAATTGTTAGGTTTAGGAGTTGAGTTATTCTGTTATAAATTCTGTAGAAACATATTGAAGCTGCAAATAAGGAAAATGGGCAGACAAATTTCCAAGTCCAAAGGACATTTCCTTTGTGAAAATCTTTTCGCAATGAATCATCTTCCCATTATTCTTTAAAATAGGGTTTCACATGCTTTTTTAGGGAATTATATGCTGAGTCTAAATCACAGGGAGTCAATTGGTAAACAAAGGAAAGCTAATGTTCATTTCTATTTTAGTTTGTTGCCTCACAAGTCAAAACATAATGACATGATAAAAAGAACCAGAATGGAACTGAAATATATGTACACTGATCCCATTGCCAAATACAATCTCAATATTTTACAAAATATGCAGGTGGCACGATGGAACCAGAGGAGGGTAGAGAGGTAGAGCCTATTGTAGAGGGGGACATGCAGGAGGAAAAAACTGGACAAGAGACTGGTGGTAAGTAAACCATTAATGTTACGCAAAAAAATAATAGTTGCACTTCTTTTTACCAGCCGCGACATAGCAAATTGTGCCAACCCTAAATCTTCTCAGTTACTTGGACAAATTCTTTTACCAGACCGTTCCTCAAGTTAAATCCACCGAGAAAAAACAGCAGCAGGAGTACACAGTAGACAATCAAACCCAACATAAACATTTGTAACTTTCAATTTAAAGGGAAAAAAACTACAACCTACCTGCCAACCATTTTGTTTTCAATGTAATAGGAAGCAAAACTATTATTTTGTTTGGCCTTATGTGCAATGGTATTCATTGTACATTGTGATAAAGTGAACATCTAACTTTGGATTGATTGGGAGAGTTTAGGAAACTTGGTGGGGGCAGACACGGTGGTCCTTTTGGATAATGTGGACATGCAATTGTAACCACATGCACAAAAATAGAAAAGGACCAGTTTGTTTGCCACCAACATGCAACTGAAAAACTCCAATTGTCTTTAACAACACACCTTTAACTGCAAGAGCATGTTGGAGAACGGTTTAAAAAGAAGACCAAACAAATCATTCTGGTCACATTGGGTACTGTCTAGTTTAATGGTTTCTGAAGTTTTATTATTTTTTGATTCATTTGAAATCTATTAAATCTGTGCATGCTTAACAATGAAAAACTAAGATTTATACATTCAACCAAAAATGCAGGTGATAAATTGAAAGCAGGAGAAGACAGAGAGGATGAGCCAATAGAAGGGGATGTGCAGGAGGAAGCACATGAACATGAGACAGACGGTAAGTAAACCATCAGTATGTTAAAATAATGGATTTTTGTAATGGTTTTTAGCGCAGCATCTGACTGTAAATTGAACAGTCGTTTGTGACAGTGCTTTCATTGTTATTGAAAAGAATGCCAATGAAAACTTTACCACCTTAAATGTATTAAAAAAATGTACAGTTTCATTTCACCATTTACATGAAGCAAATAGTTTTGGACATTCATACTGACAGTCATTTCGCTTTACACTTTAAAAATCATGACACAGTATCAAAGGAAGACACTTCAGTCTCTCTCCAGCAAGCTACTCGACGTCTGTTTTCAAAGAGTCTTCACCATAATGAACTCAGGTAACACAATTTCAGGCTTCAGTATTCAAGTGAAAGCTTCAAATTATATACATTTACTTGTACTATCATGTTCAACAATCAACACATCCTTCCCTATTAGATTGTTGTGTCAGACGCATCTTAAAGTACTTCCTTCTGGTGTACCAATATTATTTTTCAGTGAACGTTGTAAAGTTCAACCAGTGGACACCGAGCTGGTAAGTTCATTGTCGATACAAAAGTAGTAATTGATTGTAAAACATGTAAGTAAACATTGATTTTGTTTTCTTTCATTTTGAGTAATTTTCTTAGCAGAGTCCATGAGAGATAATGATTAAACTGGCATTGTTTCACGGGTTGAATTGCTAATTATGTGTCACCACTGACAGTGCAAATAAACTGGCCAAAGTATTTTTTCATAACGTACCAAATGCTACGCCTAAATGACTTTATCCGATGAGAAATGTAATCATGAGGAGGGTTTGATCAGGTCAAGGCATTATTAAAACATAAACATATATGTGATAAATTGGTCAGGGCATACAATTACTCAAGTATGTATTTTGAATGTGACCCTACTTCTCTGTTCTCTCTTTCAGCAGAATATGTGTGGAAAATGCAAGAAGCTGAACCCCACAAAAAGAACACGGAAACAACACAAGGTGCGCCCGATTTTAGAAATGCAATCCTTTGTATTGAAAAAATGTAAACAAAGATAAACAGAGTGAATGGAGTGTTTGACGTTATGATCATCATCCATTTACTTTTCAGAAAATCAAGTGGATCTGCTGTTGCACATGCTGCCAGTGGTTTCATCAGGAATGCATAAATTTAAAGGTATCAGCAAGAGAGGCAGCACAGATGCATTTCCAGTGTGAACACTGTAAAACCATCTAAGCTTTTTTCAGTATAGCATGGAAAAGGTGGCCGAGTTGGACAATATAACTAGGTTGGGGAATGTTCGTTTATCACAGTGATGCGAGCCTGCACAAAGAAATGCAGGCAACTAAGTCAATTTAAATACATTTGATTTGTGTAAACAGGTTAGAAATTTATTAAATCGTTCCATGTATCATCATAATACAAAAATAGTTAGTTTGGTATATTTAGTGTACCTTCTTAACATTGCTTGAAACCAATGTTTGTACTGAGTGTGTTTAAATGAGAGATAGTACACCAAGATTTATATGAGATTAATGCAGTTTAATCTGATAGTCATTAATCAACCTGGTCACAATTCTTTAATCTCATTGTTACTCAGAAATCAACTTGGTAAAGAACCAGTATTCACTTACATATTCGCTTCTCGGTACAAATTGTAAGGCATCCCAACAATGTTAAAGTTTCCTTGATTAACACCAAAGGTAATCCAAAAACAAATTAAGCTGTTTAGCTGATTTAAACTTTTGGGGTTTCAGATGTTGGCCTAGATTTGACGCTTTTTTATACTCCTGCTCTGTACTGAGTATGGGAACCTTTTACATTAATTCCAGCTTTTGGGTGATTCTTGTTAGCTTTAATTTGAAGTGGCCAATCCCATCCCTGCAAACTATGTTGCCCAACCAAAAAAGAAAAATGAATTATCTGTGGTTCACATTCTCCAACAAATTCAGTCTTAACTCTTTGTGCTCTTTGGAACTCTATTTGGTAAGGATTCTTCAAGGTAAATGTAACTTTTGAAAAAGATTCGATACAAAAAAAGCAATATTCTTTTTCTTTGGTGGTGTCCATCAATTGTGATTAAATATATCCTGGTGAGAAACATTATGTTTGATAAACATTTTAGTGATCTTGATGGAAATAAAATATTAAGTGCATTAATCAGTAACTATTCAATCTTTATATTCCTCTGTGAGCTGCAATTTTCCATTAGCCATCAGGATTTTAAAATAGGAATCGGCGCAGTAACGACTCAGTTCTTGAGCATTGCATGTCTTCGGCTAATGAAATAAGTTCCATTTGTTTTCTTGGTCAATTTTTCTCATACACATTTCCATTCAAAATACCAATTTTCAATATCTTGGTCTAACATGAGATTTTATAAATTAAATTTCAATGGCATTTAGTACATTCATAAACAACAATGTTAAACATATATTACACAATCTGCTACTCAGGTAAATTGCCATTCTCTAAAAGCCCTTTAGGCCATTCATATCTGGGCATGGTACACAGTGTACAAATTGTAAATGCTGTTAAGTATTTTCACCAAATTGACTCCAGAAAATGCACCTGTTATTGTTACTAAAGAGGATGGAGTCAACAATACAGTACTCTAAGCATAAAAACTCCAATAATTCACCTGGGTTGCAGAATTGCTCCTGGTGACATGGCGTAAAAACATATCAATGACATTTACAATCGCGAAGATTAAAGTCAGAAGTTAAATTTGTACTTCAATACTGGTACTAACAATGTCAGCCCTGACATGCGGAAATTTTTAACTCAAATACTCAATTGAGAAGGAAACAATACACAAAAATAAATGTGGACACCATCAATAAAAAAAGAATCATCAGTGAGAGATAAATAGTGACAACAAAACTGATTTTTCCAACACAACTACACACTCGAAAACATCTTGTGGTACATATATTTCCCTTTTGTCACTGCTGATTGCCTCTACTGTTAGGGACATAAATGGGAAAAATCAAACTGCATTCGAACAATAATAATTATACAGATGAACAAAGAAATTGACTGGAAGAGGACTCGAACCTGCAACCTCATTAATACTGTACCAGTGCTCAACCAAATGAGCTATCCAGCCCTATGTCGGTAGCTCTTCCCATTTGTCAATATTTCTGGGGGGGGGGCAGCCAAAAGCCATTGAACCTGAATCACCATACAGCCAAGGATCACACCCCAATTTGACACGATACAACTTAGAAAGTGGTGAACAGGGATTACTCAAAGATTTTGCGGCTTTTTGAACATGGATCAGGAAACAAATAATGCATTCTAACCAATCATTTTGGAGGTGTGAAGACATTGCTCTGGCTAAAAGAAAAACTGCAACTGTTACTGATATTGTGATGACATGGGACAATCGTCATTAAACAAAAAAGAGTAAAAAATTCTGATGCTTGATAACAGGATATGAGCATTTGTAACAAAATATTGTGAAATGCAAAAGTCAATGGTGTAGCACGTTTTTGTTAG
>NW_019091355.1:1621736-1633023 GCF_001949145.1 Acanthaster planci | reverse complement strand
ATGCATTGGGTGTGGGTTTGAATCCCGGGTCGAAATTGCGGGAAGGGAGGGTCGTTTAAAGGAAAATAAGCCTATTATAGGAGCCTAATTCAACACTTGATTTTTTTATGATTAGATAGGTTGAACATATCTAGAAAAAAGATTTGGGAGTCTGGTAACTATCAAGCACCAGACTAAACTGATTTTTGGCCTTTCTTAAATTTGTGCTTCATTGATCAACTGGCCTCTAAACCATTCAAGCCTTAGTGTGTACAAAAATGAGAAAAACTTCTATCGAATGAATTTTTTATGTCACAACACAAAATGATACTTATCTACAAAACAAATGACTCATCATTGATTCAGAATATACCAAAGTGAAAGTGCTTACGAAGTATCTTGGACAATATGTAGCCACATTTTGAGAAATATTTTCAAACAAATAAAGCGCCACCATTAGCCCAGCAATGGAAAGCCAACAGGACATTTAAAATGGCGGCCACCACTGCGCTGAGAGCTGGCGTACCCTCATCAAATTCTCCTTTGGAGGATGAACCAATTGTATATAAATCCAAAAGCAAAACTGCAAAAGATTCCAGAGGATCCATTGTAAGCTTCAGGGAAGCAGAGGGGTCAAGTGGAGGCGGAGATGTCAAGAAAAACTCCGGCAGAATTACTACAAAAAGAGCAGGTACGTATTTTCTTAGCCTCACTAGTGTGGCACAGACTCGCACTCCCGATCCATCCTTAACCACACACCCGTATGCGCAATTTCGTGTCGGCGTACTGAACATTTCAGCGCACTCAGTTATCGTGGGCGCAATTTCTTTCTTGACCTTTCTGCTTTCTAAAAACCATTTATTGAATGATTTCACCCACGTTATTAAGGTATTTTCCAGTCTTTTTGCGTTTATCCATTCAATCTAATGGGCTCGCTCTCTCAGTCGCCATCTTTAAAATAAGATAATTGAACAATATGTCACTTGACCCCTCATCGTCTCGACGGCTGTTCCATGTCAAGACATATGTAATAAACGGACTGAACAATAAGATACTACATGTACCAATGGGCTCTTCCAAAACTTTGGCAGCTTTAGTTTAGAATGTAGTTTGGGCTGTGTCCGCACCCTCTCCCCTGAACCAAACCTAACCAAGGAACTTATGAAACTCAAGTTTTTTCCAAGTATGGAGAATGTGTCCATGGTTTACAGTAATATTTGTATGATGACAGATGCAAAGGAAAATTCATAAACAAGGGTACATTACTAAACTACCAGTACATATGTACATGTAGAATTTCGCGATTGCCCACTCTGAAGAATTCAAAGCTACCGTATGGTAATCAGGGTAGTGCCAAGCAATTCCTCAGATAAGCAAAATGAACAGTATTTACATCACTCCGTTGGGAGCACTGGTGGTGGAATGGGGGGGGGGCATTCTCCCCTCCCACATTTTGCAAATCTTATAATGGGTGAGACTTGATGGGTCAGCTTTGTAATGGCTGATACCTGATGGTCTCACAGCCCCCCCTCCCCGCCATGAAAAATTACTCTGCTGCTGTTGATTTGGAGTCTGTGCCAATCTGATCGATACATCACCCATGTTTGATGGATCCAGGGCATCGATCCAGGGCATCCTGTGTGAAGTGCATTGGAATGGCAAAAGTTTGCACTCTTATAGGACAAGATTTGCTACATGTACGTGTAGTTACTGATGTGTTGCTGATTAAAGGAGATGGCAGTTACTCTTCTCAGTTTGCAATCTGCTACTCATGAAACTTCTTAGAATATCAAGACACTGGCAGTACCTTTGTCTGCTCTTTTAGCTGTCATCCAGTGTTTTGTGATGAGTGTAGTCTGTTTGGCGCCCTCTGTTGGTAATACTTTCCCATGATAATCTTTTACCACAGACACAGGTATGGGTGATTCTATAAATTCAGGGTCCAAAAAAGTGACATTTTCTGTCCCTGTTACATTTGACCTTTGTTGTTTGACGTGTAAATATCACTGAATTGATTCAAGTTATTTATATTTGTTTGGTAGGTAATTTGCTTTAATTCGTCACTCTTGGAAATTAGAGAATTTGTTCTTTATTTACAAAATCTTATGTCAGATGTGATAGGAACACGGAAAAATTGGACCCCTAATTTATAGAATGACCCACGTGTGCCTTAAAAGGTAATAGCCTAGTGAATTTAAGCCTCAGTGATGACATGTACTTGTAGGAAGGGAAGGGCCAACTGGTTTCAGCTCATGGCTGGAAGGTTTTGCCGTCAATTTCTCTCTTGCATTTTTCCTATATTAGTTCAATTGCCAGTTTGAGTGGGAGTCTATATGAATCGGATTTTCAATAGGCATGAAGGCTCGAAGATCAAATTGACGAGTTCCTGAGTTACAGTTACATGTACATTTGTATTTTGGCTTGGGTGCATTCTCAGTGCATTACAACCCCCACAAAATCTCAAATGAAAAAACAAAAAAGCATAAGAAGTTATGCCAAATTGAATAAAAATAACAAAGCTGTTTCTTCAAATTAATCAAGTTTACATGTACATGTAGTTGCAGACGAGGCTTGAGAATGTGAAATCAATCCCATTATCTTGCTAAATTAATCAGAGTTTCAATTAACACTCAGTCCTCCCTGATTACCCAACATCACTCCTCATATTTTTGAAGGATTTGTTAGGGAGAATTGATGAGGAAATGAGAAGTTTATGTTAATGTACACTGTAACTGTCTGTGTAATGTTCAATTATCAAATTGCACACAGGAGTTATTTTAGGTACATGTACATCTTTCCCCCCCCATGTTCATCTTAATTCCACTCTGATGCATGTGTGTACAGCATGCAGGTGAATATTTAATGTAGACGTCTGCACCATTATCATTATTCATGTACATGTACACGTGTGCAGGTGCCATGGAGTAGCACCTCTCATCAAGAATTCATGGAGATCAGACAGAGTCTATGCCTCAATCAGATAACTAGTGTCTTTTTAGAATCGTTGTAAAACCACTTCGAGAAAAGGTTGGAATATTTTGGACCCTGTAACTCACTGATCTTCACATACTGTACATGTACTTGTACAAGTTAACAGCACGTGTTTATACCTGTATATTGAGACTGAGCGTGGTTTCACTTTGAAGGGGTTATGAAAACAAGACACAGTAGATTTGCTCAGGATTAGATTCTTACTTACCCCCGGTACATAAACTTGTGAGATCTCACTCGCAAAGTGTACATGGACCAATACATCCTTTCAAATGAAAAAGTTTTTTACCCATCTGGGTCAGAATCTTGCAAACTACGGTACATGTACATGTAATTGCTGCTCAAGCAGCAAATCATGTACCGGTATTTAATGTTTCTGTAATGTGTTTATGCATATAATCCCCATTAGCTTAGGTGTAGCAAAACACTTGCCATAGTCATCAATTTGGTTGTGGTATAAATCATACATGACATTCTGTATGTTGGAGCATACGTACTGTATCCGTCAATGCCATCTTCAAGTGAGATGGCCCTCCCCCTATCATAAATGGCGCAGTCCACTGAGATTTGTCTGGCCCTCATTTTCAAATCAGGCAGAGCTGCAGAGTGGCACATAACGATCAGGAATTGTGACATTTTATACATGTACATGTTTCACATTCTCACCAGGTTCCTGCTGTACATTTTTCATGTTGATGTCTGTCTGTGCTTTGAAGTTTTGTCTTCAGGTAGTGAAGTCTGTGCCGATCATTTGTGTGTGATACATGTATGTACAGTACACAAGTTTACCTATCTTGAACATGTGTGGTTAGTCATGTTATTTATTGTGGAAGAAGTTACACTGTGTGCGGTAGCCTGACAACATTTTGTGGATGAACCCTTTGAATTGACTCTCTTGGCTAGGGGTTGTTTTACTAAACAGCCAACAGCATCAAAGGGTTTGTGAACTTTCCATTTCCTTTTTATTTGGCAAATGCATCCATGGAGGTAAAGCAGTACACATGTTCTGTAAATGTTCCTCATGGCATTGCTCTGGTACGGGTACCGGTCATTGGACATGCTGTCTTGAAACTGGGAATCCGTCATAAGTAAAATGAATCTTTTTTTTGTCTAGTTTGGAAAGATTAATTCTGGTTGGCAGAATTATCCAGAACCTAGTGAGGATTGTATTTGATGTGATATGTTGTAGGTATTTTTCAGAATTGTTGATTTTAATGTACACATTTTGTATGTTGTTTTGTATTTTGTATTGTATGTGATATTTTAATTTTTTTTCACAATTTCGACATGCAAAACCAAGAAACATTTCACAAGGAGGTGACAATACAACAGCATAATAATATTTAAATAAAATGCACATTTGAAAAGGAAAGAAAAGAATGAAAACTCCCCTGAGTAATGAGTGCTTGTATTGTCGATGATTGCATCCTTGCCTACTGCAGTCTGCTTCATTGCAAGCATGTCACATCTTGTATTGGTGTTCACATGCTACTTATGATGCTGGTATAAAGCTCAGGCAATACTTGCATTTTCCTGCAAAGGTTGATGGGTTCTGGATTCCATCATGGCATTGATTAAAGAGTCCTGTGCCTACTGATGAAAGCCATTAAAATGGTCGTAAGTGTTGTAGTATAGGGGTATGGTTGGGCATTCTGTGATAAACGCAGGTCTCAAAGAAGTGCATGTACCTTAAAAGTGACTTTGAATATTTTTAGTGTTTACCCTAACCATGCTGAACCCAACAAGGTTATGCAGGATTTCAATGGCCCCTCGGCATGCTAGGGGGTTAGATTAATACAGATCTGACCTGAGAGCCTGTGTTACAATGTATGTGTAGTGAATACATGGAACTCTTTGTGGTGCAAACTTGGAGGCATAAGAACACACAACAAGTTTACATTGGCAGTAAATCCGGTGTATACCGGAACTGAGAATGCACAAACATTTTATCAGTAGAAACAGTCTCATCTGGGCATGTGTGTATGTCTGTCATCAAGCAGAATTCTGCTGCAAGAAATTTGTTTTATATACATGTACATGTACTTCCTGAATATCTTGATACATAAATTTACATGTACATAATACAGGTACTTTATTTGGGGGACAACCTTACATGTACGTTGTAGCTTTTGAATTTCTTAAAATTGAGCATGGTTTTCATGCACGTACAGTACTTGTACATCACATTTCTTAAAGGTAAAACTACTCCGCTGAATTCCTTTAAGCGTACCATCTTACCATATTCATGTTTTGTACATTTTTCCCCTTTTTTTTCCATTTTGAGCTTATATTCCCAAGTGTGACCTACCCAAGCGGGATTTTGTTTTTCAGGCACTCAAGTTTTAAGAGAAACAAGTTGATAACTTTATCAGAATTGACAGTCCTTAATCGGCATGCGAGCTGTCTTCCAGACAATTACTCTCAACCTCGATGCCATTTCAAGAGTTGCATCTCCCAGTCTGGTCTGAGATGAAGTCACAGATGCCACAGCTCTCCACCCCCCCTCCCCATCTCCTTAAAGTCTGCCGAGATCAGAGTACAGTGTACACGTATGCCGATCACGCCACACATTAAGATCAGGCAGCCTACATATATGCATACCCATGGCTGCCTACAGACAGTCCTGACTGGCTGCGTTGGGATAGCATCATATAATTAGCCAGCGAGCTCTCATTTCCCGTGCTGGGCACAGCGCCCATCACCCCACTGCACTTGCATCGGCAAGACGGTCCTCATTTTTGCTCTCTTAATTTCCTGTTCAGTCAGTCTCTGAACTGCCGCTGTCGACTGCTCATCATCAGCAATCTGATTCTGAAATCGAAAATGAGAAGTGGACATTGTCTACATGTACCTCTGCAAGAGTAGTTTTCTAGTGATTGCCTTACAGATGGTGCATTAGTGCTCTTGTGAAAGGCTGTGCAATCGTGCGTATATAGAATCCATGCATCAAGACTAGCAGAGCATTCATGTCTTACAATATCTTAAGAGCATTGACAATATGGTACATTTCTGTTGGTACGGTGGAGTGTTTTTGGGAGCGGTAGACTTTGTGCACACGTACATGTCATCAACTCAAGCATACTCTAATGCGTATTGTGTGCGTGTGCCCATTGACTTCAATATTTTACTGTAATTCTTGGGCTTGAACGGTTTGTCTAATTGGTATTTTGCATGGTACCGTACACCCTGTAGAGGGAGATTTCCCCTAGTGTTCCAAGCCTGCGCATAATTGATGCTGCCGTGCCGACGATTCACATCAAAGGAGCTTGATGCTGTGGCTACTTCTCCTGTTCACCCTAGTTGTGTTTGTCGTCAGTGTTGCCACGGTAATCCACTTTGCCAGCAAAGTCCTCCGTCTGCGTCTCCGGATTTGGGAGTATCACGGTCTCCTGGATGAAAATTCCCCAGATTCTGTAGACATCCTGTACCCATCCCCTCCTTCTGGATTCTGAGCGAAGGTCCCAGCTCAGAATTGTCTTCGTTTCGCAAGTAGCTTACGTACTCCCTGAACACAAACCATTCTCACTGGAAAGTGGACTATTCAGGAATTGTGTAGTCGATTCAAAGACGAGTAATGTGATAGCACTCTTATGGATTGTATGATTTGATAAAGACGGCGACGGTTTACTGACGGAGCTTTAAATATCAGGAGGCGACTGGAAAAAGACTGAGTAAGAAATCTGCATCGGCCGTTGAGAACTCTAATATTAGATCCTCAGGACGAAGGTGACACTTGTAGCACATTTGTTACCTGCATTAATTATCGGAGTAACATTGAATAGCCTTCACATGCGATTGGTGTGAACTTGTGAAGCTCTTTGAGTATAAAATGGATGCCGACTTACCCCAGCCCGGCACTGAAGGAGGGACAGCCATGGCGGACACTATCTACCTGTGCAACTTCCGAGTGTCAGTAGACGGGGAGTGGCTGTGCCTTCGGGAACTGGCTGACATGACAGCAGGCACGCCCGGTGCCACGCCCAAGTTAATGTCACCATCCGAAGATGATGAAGGTATCTAGACAGAATCTATTCCTGCAAAAGATTTGTAAATTTCCTTCTAATTTTTGTTCTGATGAAGGCCATCATACATTGTATGTACATCTTAGAAGTTCAGGCATATAATATTTCATCTTATCTGGCGCATGATGAATGTACACATACCGTACATGTGGACCTTCCATACATGTACAGTGTAAGTGTACATACAATCATGTATGTTTGTTTTTAGGAGTGGGACACAGATTCATTTTGTGAATCAGCTACATCTTATTATCTGATATCTGACAGAGAAATAGAGATTTCTAGACTATTTATCACATTATTTTCCTAGCACTTCCCCATTTTCCATTCTGCATCATTTACATGTCCGTCCAATCTGAATGCCTCAAGGGATGTACATGCACATTGTAATAACCCATCGCATGTGCCAGATGCTGGTGGAGTGCATCATAGTTTAAATAGAATTTTGCTTTTTTTCCCACATATATTTATGGTTTTGTGTAGGTGTGTTTCTGATTGCTTGGATATGTTTCTCAGATTGAGATGTATATTTTTGTTTGAATGTGCACAACACTTTCTGTCATTACATGTACAAGTGCAAGTCGTGAGTAGTTGAGAGTGGATACACAGTAGCCACGAGCCTCGAGTGCCTTACAAAAAATAGTCTAACTGTGAATATTTTTTGTCCAGGTTCCACGTTTAGACAATAAATGGATTGCAATGTGTATACACGCACATGTAATTAACTGCATGCTAAATGGATATGGTAAAGAAAAGCCCATCTACAATATGTTACGTGTATTTAACATGTCCCTTTAATTAAGGCTACAAGTACCATTTGTGTCTTGCATTGACTGGCTAGGCTCTATGCAAATGTATACAAGTGTGTACAGAGAAAACAGCGCAGGATGTATGCTGACCTCGTCTCTCTTTAAGGCTTTTCACTGTGTGATTATTGATTGCCCTCACAGGTTCCTGCAAATCCTACAAAATCCCACAAATCTGACAGATTTTGAAGGATCTGGAGTGTTAGAAATTAGCTTAGTGTTTATATTGTAGCCTGTATATATACAGGAATCAAATTTCAGTAACCCCCATATTTTTAAACATTTGAGTCAGTGACAAAATTATTGCAGCAAATTAAGATTTTTACTTCTGAAGTTCTTGTTTCAGGGCACATCTTCGCAATGACAATTTTATGGTATTACTTTATGCCTCACTTACAATGTACATGTACCTCATGTGCATACATTTACGATCCTGGATATTTTTGTTGAGAAGTCTTTGAAATTCATCTCAACTCGGTTCCAGATGACTTGCTAATGGGTTTCATTATTGCTAAGGGATGAATACAAGAATTCCCCTATCCAGTCACTGTTACATACCTGAATGGCCCTGGGGGGAGGTGGCAAATCCTAAGTGTACAATTCATGCAAAGGTCTTTCTGTTCTTCCAGACAAACATTCACATGAAGTCAGGTGATGCATGTGATGAGGCCTGCATGGGGTGGTTCTTCATATCCTTCTCATAGTACACCTGTCATACATCCACAAAGTCGATTACAAACACATGAAGCATTTTGGCTTTTCGATTGTGCTCAGCCCCCCCCAGGACAAATACTGGTGCATGTCAACTACTGTACATATACATGTAATTTAGCATTCTTTGAAAGTTTCATATAAATTTCATTGTACATGTATATCTTATGCAAGGGCATTTGTAAATTTAATGTACCAGTGCACATGTGTAAAATATGGGTGAACATTTTCCTCAGGTTAATTATTTTCAGATGAAAATATTGTTTAGAAAATTGTTTTGAAAAATCAAATCGAACCCTAATTTATTGCTGAGATACAAGATGCATACATGTAGGTATCGTGCACTCGTGGGCTTGTATGGATCACAGTCTGTGTGTGAATATGGTACCTGCTGTCCATGTACCGCACTTCTTGTGACGCAGCTCTCAAAATAATGGGCCTGTACTTCAATTCCCCGTCACAGAACTCGGATATATTACGGGCCTGTTCCATGTGACTTTTTTTGGTGTTGATGTATGTAAGAAGGGAGGGAATCATATTGTAAATACCAGTACTTTTGTCTTCAAACACTTAAAAATATGTGTACATTGTACATGCCGCACAGATGTACGGTGCTATGTGGCACATCGTATTGCTTAAATATGTCAGTTGCTCATTGAAATAATGGGCATCACACACCCATGTCCATGTACATGTACTTGAACCTTTCTTTGAAATGTCCCCAGCTATTTTATGAAGAATACATGTAATGCAATTTGCTAGTCTGTCCATACACATTTGTGTCCCTGAGGTATCGAGGTATCAGCTTGCATTAATGTGCCTATACCTAGGCAAATCCTTCTCTAAGTTCCGAGTTCATCCGACAATGTACATGTACACCGTACATGTATACTCTTGCATGGTCCTTGAGATAGGGTGACATTTTTTGATGAACATTAGCCAGTGGGTTTCATAGCTGAGGCCGTGGATAGGTGCAGTCTGCCTCTCGGTTGTTTCAGTACATGTAGCAGTAATCCAGACGGCTATCAGGCCTACAGTTCATGTAAAAGAATAACATGAAGAAAAAAGAACAGTTTTTGATAATGATATTTCTCATGGTACTACTGTGTAATAAATATCAATTGCAACTGGCTGAAGAAGATTTCCTTTTAATTGTATAGAGTACATGTACTTTGCCAACTGTTAAATTACATTTTTTTTACTTGTACATATATCCTTAACCCTAACACTCCTCAGTCCTCCAACAGGTGAAGGATTGAGGAGGGTTAGGGTGAAGGTTGTCAATATTCCATTTTAGGTGCAGATGTTTTCGAGCAGGGCATGATTGCAATGGAAGGAAGAGCCACAGATCACTTGGAAACTACCTCTATCTTGTTAAACATGTTGCTTTATGTTATAGAGAGTGAAAGCATTTGTGGTGTATATGCGTACATGTACGTGTACAAGTACATGTACATGTAAATAAAATAGTATTGGTGCTGATACAGATATCAACAGTGTACATTTTGTTCCTACATGTACATGTATGTAGAATACTGATAAGTACGTACATGTACATGTTTGCGGGTCATTCTATAAAGTAGGGGTCCATTTTTTGGGTGTGTCCCTGTCATATCTGACATGATTTTGTAAGTTCACAGTACATTTTAAAATTTCCAAGAGTGATGAATTAGTGCAAATTACCAGCCAAANGACCCCTCATTTCTGGAATTACTCCTGTACATGTACATGTACGTACGTCTGAATTTCCTGGTATGCACATTATTGCTACAGTATGTGGAATGTACAGTACAATGTATGTCAAATGGTATCGACTGTTATTCTGTGGTTTTAATTTCCCACCAAGATGTCTTGGATGATATCTTGGCAAATGCACATAGGATAGTATGCATTCCATGGTCCATCTGATCTTGTCAGGTAACAGGTGCATGTACATGTACGTGTTTCTTTGTGGGGAATGTCACAAAATGAGTTTGATATGGACAGTTTCAAGGGGGATAGCCCTAACCCTGTAGGGTGTTGCAAAATCATATTGAAATCGGAGGATTTGGGACTGTTAGGGATAGACTATTGCCTAATTTGGATTATTTTGTAAAATGACAGAGGGCGGGTGATGTTGACAGTGATATCAAGCTAGGGACCAAGATAATATCGATAATGATGCCAGTGGCAAAGATGGCAATAGATTATGGTGCGGTTTATGGACGTGCCCGAGAAATATGCAGTGCATGTGCTTTCGGCAGGTATGGTTTCAGTTTTTACATTAACTTGTTTACGTAATGCTGGCAGTTTGTTTATTAAAAGTTTAATTAAATCAAAGCTTGAGGAGTCCATTATTGGGGGGCTTACTCTTGTACATTCATTCACAGAGAGGGAAAACAGAGATGTACATGTACATGTTTTTTTTCCACATTTGGTTTTTCTTCTTCAGATAACAGTGTCATGAAGAACCCCATGCTAGTAGAGCGAAGCAACCTGCTCAATGTGGCCAAGCTCTGCATCAAGAATCTCATTGAGTCGGCTCTGGCCGAGGCAAGGACACTGGACGATGAACACGTTCCACTCCAGCAATTCTTTGTCGTCATGGAGCACATCCTGAGCCACGGATTGAAATGTAAGCTCCTCGTTCGTGGCAGACATCATTATGATCTCATGTCTTACCCATTTCATCTAGTTCAAGTTACGAGAAGAAAGATAGATTCAAGGGGAACAAAATACCAGAGTGAAAGTCGAGGATTTTGTCACGAAGACAAAACCAGCAGCCCTATTGTACATGTA
>NW_019091355.1:1600124-1614444 GCF_001949145.1 Acanthaster planci | reverse complement strand
ATCCCCTCCTCCCCACCCCCCCAACAGCATCACTGTCGTAACTGTGGAGGAATCTTCTGCAACTCCTGCTCCGAGAACGTGATGCCCCTGCCAGCCTTTGCCAAGCCGGTACGCTGCTGCGACCGGTGCCACACAGAGCTCCTACAACGCTATTCGGTATCATAGTGCACATGTTGAAGGTTGTAGTGCTTTGTAGTGTTCTGTGTGTTCACATTGATGTAAATTCAGATCTGTTCTTTGTAGCCATAAATTCTACATGTATTTAAAAAAAACCTCCCCAAGAACAAATCCTGCGCCCTTTATGAATTATTTGAAGAGTTTAGCAGGTGTTAAGACATCAAAGGTTGTATTTCCGGTGCAAGGTTCACTTGAAAAGGTTATGATTAGCCTATTTACTGATTTCAGACACATGAAAAAGGTGACACTCTTCACATTCACATTGGGTTTTTGGGGTACTCAAGTATGGTGGCTTTGAAGGAACCCTTTAAAACAATGTACTGCCTTCTACATTCCTATTTGTTCAATTTCTCTGTAATATAGTCACTGGATGAGAAGCAAATTTGTGAGTCGTCTTTTGTGGCATAAAAGTGAAATGCAGCACCGTGAAACGTAGTGTGTGAAAAAATTTACCTGTCTCAAATATATACACTTGTGCAAGAAGTTATTTAAAGTTATATTCCTGTCTGAGTCAATTGCACCGAGAGTATTGTTGTAGATATGTCAGATATGATTCCATCAAGGCAAGAAGACTGTCTTTATAGGAATTCCATCATGTGCTATCGTTAAGTTCCCTTTAATTGCAAGACATGCTAAGAGAGCTTTATGCATGGTCGGAAACCAATTTGCTGGACGTGTTGTTGTGCCATTTCTGTGCCATTTTTGGCCATTTGTTCTGTTCTGTCTTTGTTTTCTTGATTCGCAACAGCTGGTGCTTGCAAACAACGTACATTTTGCTTTTACTTCAAGTACGTGTTTCAGCAGTAATGTTGGAGATTGCTTTTTCCTAGAATTCATCTGCCACTATTGCCTTCAACTGCATAGCATGAAATACATTTTTACCTTTTGGTTGATTTTTAAGATTCTGTTTGTTCTCCGAGAGAGCAGTTTTTGAAGTAGGTTGAGAAAAGTTACAGGTGAGCAGAGATTTGCGTTAAAATTGCCGATATCAAGATTGAAACAACCCAAGCATAGTTCTAGCATATTTTGGGGGGGGGGTAGTGACTAAAATGTGAGAAATTTTCGAGGATCTGAAATGCAGAAACCTTGAAAATGTTGTAGCATTGGTTGACCGTAAATAGGAAAGTTATCTGAATTAGTTAGATTACAGAAAAAAATTGCAAAAGTATGGGCAGAGGTTGTGATAGTAATCCCTCACATTACAGCAGAAGTTTTTGAAACAGTTGATATAAAAGCAGTTTTGTGGATGGGCCAGACAGCATTTTGTGTTGAGGATCTAAAATTCCCTTTCCGCCTTGTACAACTGCATGACGGAACCTGAAGGCAGAACTTGAAACTAAGTTGGTTCTCGATCTCAATGTTGTACAAATGAACGGGAGCAAAATATCTATGGGGTCTAATACAGTCTAGCCCTAAAGTTCTTGGAAGTGTAACAAGCGACTCTTTATCTCCTCTAAACTCCAAAAAAGTTCCAGACCAGTAGTGCCCTGGAACTTATTGACAGAGCAGTTTTATTATCTTATACTTTTTCATGTCAACAAGTATTAGTTTTAGAAAAGTGTCATGCACAAAGTCTGACTACCAATGGGCAGGTGCTTTACTGATTAAGTATTGATGTAGGCAATGTTGTAGTCAAGCCCTTTTTCAAGCCTCCAAATGTATTGAAGTGTGGGATGTTATGGTAGGAAGCTTGCTGGCTCTGTCCACCGATTGTTTTGAATGAGTGAGACTTTTGGCCTATTGGTTTGACACAGACATTCAATGTATTTTCGCAACTGTGTTGATATTTCCAACTTGGTTGTTTTTTATTCAGATGCACACAATTTTGCCCATCATAAAAAGCAAACTGTCTGGTTTTAGGGATGTTATCCTAACTTAAGTACCCTATACATCAGTACATTTGGAGGACTTTGAAAAGGATCTAACCACACTGTCTGTAGTGGCAAAATACGGCTAACATTTCTTTGTAATCAAAGTCCAAATATTTAGTGTTAAAGCCCAGTTTCTGTCGGAACGTTAGACCTCTTTGTTTATATTGGCATCTCATATTCCCCATATAACCCAGGGTGTATGTTTATTTTCACATTTTACTTAATATTTTGCATGTAAATATGTACAGCATCAATGTAATCTCTGCTTTTCAAAGGCTGTGTACAAATGTAAAAAAAAAACGTCATACAGAAATCAGAGACTTTAATTTTATTGAATAATTTAATTTGTAATTAAGGCACATGCAAACCGTGAGTCTAGATTGGCATTATGTGTGAAGTATCAGAAACTGCATGTCAAGTTAATGTAGGCAGGCTATTTGTGATTAGAGGATATTTAAGTCTGGTGTCAAATACCAAATTGATAAAACCGGAATGTATTTTAAAAAAAGTGAACTCTTGAGAGATGTGTATATGAACCTACTCCATGTATTATTTGTTGCAGTCTTCTTTTACTTTATGGTGCTTTGACATGGGTTGCTGATTTTTAATCAGTGATAAGAGAGACCTGACCAAGAAGGACATGTTTTGCATCTGTTTTGTTAGTTTTTATTTATCTGTTTGATGTAAGGTTGGCCTTTTTGTGTTTTCATTTTTGAAGGGGTGTGAAAGCTGTAATTTTGGAAGATTTGTAGCATTGTTTCAGCACTTCAATCGGAATAATCTGTCACAGTTAGACCGTTGAATTTCATTTTATCTTGAGGTCTACTGTGTGCTTCTTAAGCATCAGTAGATTAAATGAAGCCTTGCCTTTAAATGAACTGATTTTAATTCTGTGTTTGTGATGGCGTTGTTGAGTTTGGAATGTTAACTTGTTGCTGCTATGTTAGTTTCTTTTTGCTTCCGCTGCTGTTACCATTATTTCTGCCACTGTTATGGCTTCCATTGATACCGGTGACAACTTTTGATGTTGAATAATTTCTCAGGTCACTGGAGTTCTTCCCCATCCACAGAGGCAAAATTAATCTGTTTAATAGCTCCATGCTCCTACGCATTATACGTTCACGAAGGGTACAAACTACGCGTGCCATTCATCCCCGAAAGCACATATGTCCATTTTTCCACCGCTACACATATCGTAAAATTCAAATGACATTGAAGATATACTCTTTGTAGCGGCTGTTCCAGACAATTACGTTTTTTTTATTACCCTTTTCGCAACAGTAGCTGCGGCTAGACATTTGTTTGTGTACATGACTATATCAAATCACCGCTATGTTACAAACACAGGCTAGTTCTCCGCTTGGTTGCGTTGATTACAGTACTCTTTTAGGGTCACCTTAGAACTGCGCGCGGAGTAATGTAATTAGATCAGGTATGTTGCCGAGCGGGAAAACCGCTTCCTCGAAAAAAAGTATTGTTCCTTATTCCTCAACTTCCAAGCATTTTCCATGAATCAGGGGTAACATACTGTACATGTACGTGTACTGTACATCAAAGAAATGTGTGCATTATGTTTGATACACAGCAGTGTTTTTCATCAAAAGCTCTAGGCCTATTTACGTCAATACATAACTGTATCCAAAAATCGTCAAATACCAACACAAGTAATGACTTACGCGATGAATTGTTATTCGTTTGTAAAAAAAAATTCCGCGGAGCCACTTCTCCAAATTTACTCGTGGAAACATAACTTTTGTTTTATGTGGCGTTCACCCCCCTCTGAGTCAAAGCGCTGCACCCATAGCTAATTTAAATATCAATAGGGTCCCGTTGCCCGTAACAACCACCGTCGTGGTGATCACTCGGTGTACACAATCCACAGACAAACCGCCTGGCATGCCCATGAAAAGCTGGATAGCCACTGAGCGTGTTGGCAACGCATACAAGTCCATTTTCAAGTCTAGACAGCAGATGTTTTTTGAAATTGTGCATCGCTTCAGAGTGTTAAGAATTGAGAAGATTTTTAGGTCCAATTTTGATGAAGAACGGCGCGTGATCTAAGCATGTCGCAAGCTGTCATTTCCCGGCCGGCGTCCGTGCTGAACGTGGGGCCCAGATCTAGCCATGGTGTCCCCACCAACCTGCCGGAGATCCAGCACCCGCTGTCCCGTCTGGGCAACCCAGAGAAGCTGAATGTCCGCGGCCTGGCCAGCCAACAAGGGGCACGGCCTGGTAGCCACCCGGCCCTTGGTGAGCCGCAGATGAGCTTCTCAGCCCCCCGTCTGTCGGTGTCTGCCGGTGGATTGGGTGCCGGGGGCGAAGCCGCCCGCCGGTCACTCCCGAAGATCCCCCGGCCGTTCTCCAACATCCCCGAGGGTGTGGAGGTGGTGGAAGCCGAAGATCAGACCAAGACAAGATTGCCAGTGTTCGGTAAGATTTTCACCCCTAAATTCCACCTTTCTATATCTTGAATGGATAACATACAGTTCCATCTTTTTCACTGCATTTTACTTTAAAAAAATCTGTCGATATTGCATATTAGAATAATGCCAACCGAGGTGATGCCCCTTTTTTCACAACATAAAACCTAAATAAATGATGGTCAGTTATTGAAAACATGATGAAGCAGCATGACTTTGCATTACAGAAACATAAAAAATATTCTTTAAAAATCCTTTCAAAATAAGTTACGACTCTTAAGAGTATTTCTACAATGACCTACCCTCCCCTCACGTACTTGAGTTCCGGGACTGAGAAGCATACCAATTTACCTTTACATATTTCAATATTTCCCGTGGGCTTTGACATAAGGAAAAACTACTGAATGTTTTTTGGCATGGTTTTCATTGCTTCACATGACTTCCACATGACATTTCACTCTGTCATACATGTAAGATTTTTCCCTTCGTGCGAGGAGAACATTGGACATATTTTATGACAGCTTCATTGGTGGTTCCTTTTGATTAAAAAAAAACCTGAACAGGTGAACTCATTGAACTTTAAGCCCATTCGTTATCAAAAATGATAAGGACAAAGACAGGTCTAGAAATGCAGAACAAGCACCACATGTAAGACAATTTATATTAGTCATTTTTTGGCGAAATTTGCCCAAAGTGGACAACATAAATGATAGGGATGACAAATTAATTTTATACTTCTTCTAAAAAAAGGAAACGCTATTTAAAAGGAGGCCCAGTGGATGTACAAAATAGGACATGATTTTTAAAACAGGTTTGGATTCATCTTAATGATATTTAAGAGGAACTGTCTTCATCATTGGCCTTCCTTTATCAATTATCTTGATCTGCAGTTCTGCATAAAGCTGATTGTAAACAATCATTATCATATTCAAATGCTGAGCAGAACTGTGACTAATTCTGGCAAACCTACGAACAGCCTGCCTTTTCAAAGAAGTGAAAGGGCTAGAGTTCCATTCATTCTGACACTTGATGGTAATAAAGCAGCGCAGGCAATTTCCAGCGCTGTTATTGTCACAAAATCAACAGCCTGTTTCAATATTTTTGCAGTTGCTTCTGACTGTGGTCTCTTGGCAATTCTCTCTCCTCCACTTATCCAGCAAATGCCCTCCAGGAACGGCACCTTGTGTGCGTAGCAAAGAGACTGCTGTCTGTGCTAATGACCACATTGATTATCTGTCGACACGCGCCTTGAAATTTACGCACTACACTGTGCAAATTCACCTGTCAGTGACAGGTGATGTATTAGTTTTCATGTTTTGGTTCGGACGTCGGCAACCCAATTTGTCATATGTGTATAATTGCAGCTGGAGATTTGGGTGGTTTTTATCACACACTTAAATGAAATGGTAGATGTAAACTGACCATGAAAATCTGATGACATTTTACTTCACACTTCCCACTTGACTTTAGAATCTTTAAGAAAAAAATGGAATTACATTATTCAATTTGTAGAGGAAGGAATCAATTTGACTTGAGCATCATTCACAGTTTGGATCTCTGCAAAACCATTGAGTTGCTCATAACTGGGCTATGCTGCCCTACGTGGTAACTCAGTGTTGGTATCATTGTTTGTGTTTTGGATATGGAGATGCAGCTCAGAAGCCACAAACATGTCATGCCACACAACAATGGCACATTCCTGTAGTCAGGCTCATACCCAAAGTCGCAATACCAGGAATATTCGCAACATTGAAAGCGCACGCGTAGATCGTTCAGAGAGGAGTTTCAAATGTGTCACATGTGTCGGAGAGTCAACATTTTAGTTCACTTTACTAATTGACAAGATTTTTTTCTAACCAGCCAACAATTGAATAGGGTTTACTTCAGCTACAGTTAAGCTGCTGTCCCATGATTGTGGACAATTGGTGTGACATGTCCATACATCTGTAATCCGTTTATCCTTGTTTAAGATCAACATGAGGGAGTGGGTATTAGGATAATTTGATCAGATAAAATGCTAGAACATTGTTCTCATGTTCAAGACATTAAAATATATTGAGTTGTATTAAAATAATAATGTGTAGCATGCAGAAACCTCCTATGTCACAATAGAGCTGCACAGTATGATTATTGACTATAGCTTATACCATGGTGGCTAAGCAAATATGTTTCAACCTGAGCATCAACATGCAAGAATATTACTTTTCAAAATGTCTGGCAGGCAAGAGTTTTACTTTCAGATTTTGCTGTTGCAATAACCTGCCTCTTTTCAATGGTACAATGGTTCTTTGAAATTTATAGTTTCTTTGGTTGCATGGACATTTTCACAGGGGCTTCTAAGCAACCAACGTTAATTTGAATTTTGTTTTTTTAAATTTTTGCTGTCTTCAGGCTCTCGGGCTGACTTGACAAGTCGGGCAGAGAATCGGGCTGTTAGCGTGGCCTCTCGCATGTCCAGACCAGAAACCAGAGTACGACTTGAAGTTGATGAGGTATGTTGAGCAATCAATGCATTTGGCATGCACATGTAGACCTCATCCCACTGCTGCCACCAATTAAAAGTGCGTCATTGTTCACTTTGAATTATTCATGGTTAATTGCACAGCATTTCTCCTAATCATCTGTCCAAATCATTTTTTCTCTTGTGTTTCACAGATTGAGATGATTCTCCGTGAAAAGGTGAAGAAGTCTTACTTTGAGCTGCGGAAGCTCTTTGTGTCCAATGACCCTGAAGGTCGGGGCATCGTCAGTCGCGAGGCCTTAAATCGCATCCTCATCACTTTCGCAGGCCGCTTCATCAGCACAAAACAGTTCAACGCCCTTCTTGCAAGGTATGGGGCTAAATTATTTTTTTTTCCAGGAACTTCTGCACCATTTAACAATCAGAGGGCAATTGCAGGCCAATCATGAATCCAGTCAACTCACAAGCTATACCAATGAACTGTGGCAAAGGCACTCTTTTGACATTCTCCATCTTTTATCTTACAACTTTGATACTTCTGAGCTGTCTGTTGTGGTTTGATTTGATAGCATGAGCCTTTCCGTTGAGAATTAGCAAGCCATTTGCCTAAAAAAAGTTTAGTTTTCCTTGTGTAATTTTAAGACTAAGTATTTATTGGAAAGTGAACACAATTGATAAACAAGGGTCAAACAGAATTGGAGGGGAAAATCGTAGCACTGTGTCCTGTTCTCCTAGATTCCGTCTCAGCGAGAACAAAGTCATCAAACTGGAGGACTTTTATGCCTGCTTGAGGGAAACCATCACCCGGAATGAGATGCCCGCCTGGATGGATCCCGTCAACAGAGGGCCAGCCGACAAGATTACAATGTCGGCCACACAGGTCCATGCACAGCTAAAGGAGAAAGCCAGACAAAGGTAGGTGGACCTCCGTTTAAGAAGTCCTCTGAAGAAACATCCAAACACACACAAAAAATCGTTTTTACCAAATTTAAGAATGTAACTGATGGTTTGATGAAATTGCTTCTTAAAATAATTAATTTTCTTGGTTTATCCCGTGGTTCATCTGCAGCATTTTATTGCTTTCACAGTTTTAGAAGCTTCTGACTTCTCATCTTTTGTCTGAATGTCTCTTCAGGTTCCTGGATGTTGCAGAGATGATCCCTCAAATGAACCCTGGAGGTACAGGTCGCATCCTAAAACCCGAGTTCAGGAACGCCCTCAACAAGATGCTCTTTTTTATGGATGACGATGAGTTTGAGAAGCTGTGGAATAGGTACAAAGTGGAATTGTTTATTGTTGCAGAGATTTTTGAAAGTGTTTAAAAATATGCAATTTATACTTGGAAAATAATACGTTCCAGTAAAAGCATTGTATTCATGCAATTCTTCATTTAGGTATGACACCGATGGGCTAGGTGTCATCAAGGGTGAGCGGTTGGTGAATAAATTGGGCATCAGTCTACGATCGGGCACTGCCATGCCACTTGAAGAGGGCTTCAGATCAGGAGCAGGCAGCCCCGAACTCAGCCCAAGGGGATCACGTAAGTGGCCAGATGTTAGGATAAAGATTAATCACTTTGCCAGAGGGTAATTCAGGGGCCATCATCTAGTTGAC
Organism: Acanthaster planci; assembly: GCF_001949145.1. Next base: position 1,605,901 of record NW_019091355.1, on the reverse strand, counting down.
ACAAGTGCCCAACATCAGCTGGTAAAAATGCCTTTTATCTCCACACCAATATGTTTCAGTGGTTGTTATGTGTTATCATTTTGTACTCCGGACTTCAGAAGAATAAACAGAGAGATTTCAATGAAAATTGAAGGAGATTAGGCAATGGAAAACTTTCTTAGATCCCTTTTCATTCCTGTCTGACTACTTCAACTTCTTTCTATCCCTTTATTTATATCAATTACATTGAAAATGGTATGTCCTGAAAGGTATTTATGGTTACTCATAAAATGTCAATTCCTAAATTTCTAAAATGAAATTTTTGAAAACTCTGCATGTGTCCAACAAGTACTAACTTCAAATTGTAGTAGCCCCATCCCACGTTTAAATCTGGATTTTTTTTAGGAATTTTGAAATCGAGAATAACTTCTTTTTTCCTTCAAAATATAGCTAGGAGACCTCGTCGGCTGGAGGCTGAGCGGTCAAAGTCTCTGGACATTGAGCGATGGCTGAAGGATAAATTCAGACAGGGTTACTACAAGATGAAGAAGGACTTTGAGAAGTACGACATTGAGAAGAAAGGAGAGGTGAGAACATTGCAGCTCAATCCATCAGAAAAAGAATCCAAACTTACTATTGTCTTAAAAATTAACCTCTAATGTTTCCATGTTGAACTCCTCACTAAATCGAAGGTTGGATTCACTTTTTATAGATCTTAACTGTCCAACATGACAGACTTTTCTCTAAGCTAGTATCAAGACATAAAATCTACAGAAGATTAAGACCATCACATCCAAGAAAGGGAATTATAGGATTTTATGCAAGATGTCTGAATTGTCTTATTATTAGGTGGAGCTTTCCAAGTTTCGTGAAGTTCTGGAACGTTTTGATCTCAAGCTGGACACGATGCAACTGGATGCCTTCTTGTCCCGCTGCAACTTGACTGTCCACCCCAAGACAAGGGCTGTGTCTTATCTGGACTTTCTGCAAAGGTTCCAGGATCGTAGCGATGCTGGACTGCCACACAAGATCCTCCTGAATCCTGAACACATGTGAGTCACTTCATACTTAGCAGCTAAGACTATTATTTGGTTTCTTTTGGTCTGTAATGAAATCAGGGGTTCTTTAAAAGTGCGCTTGGCGTTACAGTTTTGAGGTCTAACAGAGGGAAGACATTGAAGGAATATCTATTTGAATCTGACACTTAATTTATTGAACTCCTCTTGAGCAAAAGCACTTTGGAGCAATGCTGAGTGAAGCTACTTAAACTCATTTCTCATTCTGAGCTTTAAATGTATTTAGAAACCTGTTTTTAGCTGAAAACCATAACCTGCAAGTCAAACATTGTAATTTAAACAGATGTTTTAATTATGTAGCCAACTCAGCTAAAGCCACACATAACTATCATTCAAAGTGAACTTGCGAGCTTGCTGACCGAGTATCAGACAGATGTTCATTGTATGGAATTGCATGTTGATCTCTTCAGGTACAACCGGAGTGTGCGAGCGGACAGTCCGGGTGCAGCGACCAACGTGACAGCAGCAGAAGCGAGGATGATGGGTCTCTTCCAGACTGATTTCCTGGCTCTTCTTGGCATGTTTCAGTAAGTTTGCAGAAGCATTTGTCATTTGTCATGCTTCCCGTCCTGTCTCGAGTCCTCGCAGGAATTTCCAACATGCTAGAGCCATGGATGAATTATCACTCATGCATACATGGGAATAGCGTAGAGGCGTGTGACTAGTTTTTAATGTGCACAAAAGAACAGACAAGAATGCACCTGGACCTAGGTTAGAAGTGATTGGTGTTGCAATTTGGACTTTGTGGACTCAATGGGAATATTGTGCGCTATTTATATGGTGCTTATAGGAGACCATCAGGAAAAATGCGACAGGATGTTTTGAAAGCCCCTAAAATGTCACAAGACAATGTGTATTTTAACATCTGAGGACATGATATGTCCTTTTGAGGACACTGTTGTGTCTGTGAGACAGAGTAATGTCTTTCCAAGTGTGCATTTTGTGTGTCAGATTTTCATTTATTTGCTTCATTTATCACGAGTCATTCTGTTCATTCTGCAGCAAAATTGACAAGCTGCGGACCAACGTGATCAGCCAACAGGAATTCCGTGCCGCCATTCAGAGCCGGTACAACATCGACATGACTGACGAGGAGTTTGGAGCACTTGTGGATAGGCTGCCACTGGATGACGAGGGTAACGTGAAGTATGTAGACTTCATGGCCGACTTTGACACAAGGTGAGAGCCCTGAGCTAATGAGGACATGGCTCAGTAACTTGGAACACAATTCAGAAAAAATAAAACAATTAAGACTGGCCATAAATCAAGATCGTAGTCAATTGTTTTTATCTTGTTCCCTTGTAGGGGTGGAGTGGCACCAAGTCTGCTGGATACCAAATCTGTCTACAACAGGTCATCCAGTCCGGAGGACATGGCAATGGACCAAGGACCCACAGGACTACGGGACAGCTATGAGGAACCGATGGACTTTGAGGAGTTCAAGAAGGGCAGGCCCCTGAAAGAGGTGAGTCTGTCTGGAGCATGCTTTGAACTTTTCGGTAGACAGTGCTGATGTGTTCCTTGATAAGTACTTGTAAAGAGGTTGCAAGTTTCTTGGTTTCCTGAACGACGGTTAGCTGGTTAATAAGATGGTTATAGAATAGATCGTGATTGGACAAATTCAAGTTCAAATTCTCCAATATTTGGAGGAGTTCAAGAAAAAAAATATGGTTGACGTGGACTTGTTGTTTGGATTGCTCTCTGCAGATTTCGGCCGCCGTCAAAGCTCTTTTACGAGATCGCTTCACAGAGGTCGAGGAAGTCTTCCGTGAGCTAGATGAGCAGAACACAAAACACATGACCCAAGAAATGATGTTTAGAATGTTTAAGAAGTAAGTGGAAAAAACCCTAGTTCAGTTTGCTTAGGAATGAAATCATGTCTGTATTTAATCCAGGGCTGGCGGTCAAATTAGTATCTGACCATTATTGCAAGTTTAGCTGTTAATGTATACAATTGGGCTCAAAATTGGCAGTGCTTGAATGAGTTGTTTTATATTATGCGCTTTCATTCAGTGACGGATTATATTTGCCTTTTATAAATACTTTGCAATTCTATCGTTTGGATCATTCACAGTTCAGGTGAAAAACAAAGCAAATTTATTCAGTTTTAAATATCTGTTTGATTGCCAGTACCCTGAATAACTTCTTGACGGTAACATTTGTGGGACAAATGAGTAACTTTCATACGTCTGCCATAATTTTTTTCCACTTAGTCAAACCTAGTCAGTAAAAGTGCAGTCTCTTTGTTCATAAACACTCAAGAATTGACAATTATTTTTGGGCTGATCAGCTCGCTTATTCATGTTCCTATCATGTTGTTCTCCATTTTAAAGACTGAACATGAAGCCAGAGATAACGAGGGGAGAGATCCGTCGTCTTTGGGACACCTTCATCACCTCCCAGAACCGGACTTACAGCTTCCTGGAATTTGTCCGCCATTTCGGCTACTCCATGAAATCGGCCGCCTTCCCCAATGCCAAGATCTCCCCGCCCAAGAGAGGGGACTCTGATTTCCTCATCAGGTCCCGGAAACTTAACTGTGCCGCCGATATGCTTGAGGACAACCTCAGGTCAAAGGTGAGAATAATGAATAAACATGAGCTGAGTTTTTGGCAAGTTCTTTTATGCAAAGATGGTTTACGGTCTGAATATTATGAAATAAGTTTCAACATGGAAACGATCATGGATCAGTCAAAAAATTCCTGACAAGTTGACATGAAAACAAGTCTGCAAAATGAAAATGTTAAAAAAGTACAGAAATTTTACAAATGGAAACAATTAAATTCACTTCATCAGAAATAGTTGTAAAATCAGGTTAAATTCTTCATTTTTTGGTGAAATTTTCTCTGTAGGTTGATTACATGTGGGACGATCTTAGGAAGGAATTCTTGGGCCTGGACGTTTATGGTACCGGCTTCATCAGCAAGGAGGAATTCCGAGATGTTCTACAAGAACTCTGTGTACATCTCAGTCCGTATGAGCTTGATGCCCTGTGCAGTAAATTTGAGATCAAACAAGATGGCAGGTGAGAGTCATTTTACACAGTTTGTGTGCTATAGTTTGTGCTCGAACTTTGCCTTTTGGACACTTTCAATGGTTGCTAAGATGACAGTCCATATGCAATAGCAGACAGAGGATACCATACATGGTCCGTTGCTATGGACATGGCAGACAATCTTTGAAGGTTGCCTGTCCTCTTGTTTGAAGTGGTTTAATGATTTTTACAAGCTCGTCTGTTTTACCTTTTTGCCCCTTAGACCTGTTTGTTTGAATAACTTTGCATACACATTCCTTTTTCATTGCGTAGGGTGTCCTATGTTGAATTCCTGAAACCGTTTGCCTTGCGGAAGCAGACCCATCGCTACGGCAATAACATGCTGTCATTGCTGACGCACCCCCAGGCTGAGGTACCCATCGCACCCATCGTCAACGAGCCAGTCAAAGGGCTAAGCGGCATCACTGCTCGGCTTAGACAGAGGGTGAGTACTCAGCAGGAGCTTTGAATTGCTCCATACATGTGACCTATACTCAAGAGTGATGAAAGGACATGCACATCACGTTCATGCTTTAGAGAATGGTATAGTAGGAACCTGACCATTTGTCAGCTAAATGAGTACAAACGGGTGGCATCTTGATTGATTAATTAACCTCACACCTTTACGTTGGATATCCTGTCCATTTAATCTTGTCAAAGTTAATGGTTTTTAAGCCAAGGGTGAATGAAATCATCATCAAATCAGTAAAGTCCTAGATCTGCACCAGCCAAGAGTTTTTCAAAGAGTTCTGCAGAGTTTTTCACTTCCAAATCTCCATCTTTATTCGTGAAAGTTTGTCATGTTTTCCATCTTATAGTTGGTGGGCGACTGGAGAACCCTTCGCCGTGCCTTCAAGAAGATGGATCTAGGCCACACAGGCTACTTGTCCCTGCCGGAGTTCCGCAACGTCCTGAGATTGTGCAACATGGTGCTTGATGAGGATGAGGTCTATCACGTCATGTCAGAATTTGATGAGAAGATGGACGGCAAGATCAACTACAACAAATTCCTGACTGAGACGTTCAATGCTGACGTCAAAGCGCCATGAGTATTTCACCCGACTGCAGGTAATGGGATTGGCTCGTGAACTACAGATGGCCAGTGAATCTCGGCTTAGTCAAGACCAATCTGTGGACTCATCTCACACCAACCATTCAAGCCAAGATTTTGGAAATAGCTCGTAAGGGGCTGGCCAGATCCGCAGAAATGATTTTGTTGTAAAAGTTTGTTCAGTCAGGATGTAGTGTTCCGTTTATTGGCAAAAGGGCTTTGTTGGAAAGTATAATATGCATGAGCTATGATATGTTCATTTAGTAAGTCATCTACACTGAGGTTGTTGCATTTTAAACATATTTTACTGAATATGTGTGTGAGTTTGCAGGTCATGTTACTGTGGACAAGAATTTGAATAAAGGCACAGATAAGTTTTCAGACCTCTACTTTTGCAGAATTGGACAATTAAAAGCAATGAGGTGATTAAAGATGCAAAAATGAACAAAAAATCAGTATTTCTTAAACTGTATTGTATCCCACAAATTTGGTTTCATTAAAAATGCAGCACGTCCAGCTGGTCAGGTTTAATTTAAAAAAAAAAGCTTACCATCTGGATGTATATGGTTCAGAAATATTTTGTGCTTGATTTAATCCACGTAATCTTTTAAAATAATATTTAATCAATTTATATGCG
>NW_019091355.1:1492545-1599898 GCF_001949145.1 Acanthaster planci | reverse complement strand
CATTAGCTGCAAAAGCTGCATCCTTTTAAATTCAAATTTAACAGAGGGGTGGCATTATTTGGCTTAGGAATGAATAAATCTTTGTTGAACGACGATTTGATCAGTAGCACTGCCAACGATAAAATGATTCAACTTATTACTCAAGAGTTTGCACGAGTACAACACAGGTTTCCGTGGCACTGAAAGTTTTAAAAAAAAGCAGACACCACTGCTATGTAGTCACTTCACCTATCGTGTTTGTCCAAGTTCTGTCTCCAATCATTGCTCAATTGGATTTCATTTTAACGACTCACAACTGTAAATAAATATTTTACCTTTGTATTTTATCATGCCACGACAGTTGTAATTATTTGTAAATACACAAACGTATGTTTTCGCGGTTTTAAGATGATACATTTTGGCTTCATAAGAAAAATCAAAACAAAGTCCACACGTTTACGTGCACCATTTGCATTTTATTACAATTCCTTGGCCGTTTTCCAGTACTCAACTTCGTCTCTGTCTCAGGCTTCGTCCCGAAACCAATCCCCGGTTGTGGGCCTGAAGCGTTTAAACCAAATTGGATTACTGTAAGTTTTTGCTCTCTTGCATCTTATTTGATGTTTTGTGGCACTATTAGACTAATTACTGCGCGTACAGCTTCAAAGTCAGGTAGTAAAAACAGTTGAAGCCTTAGACGGAGCCGAAGTTGAGTATTGGGAAACGGCCCTTGTTTCAGTTTGGTAGACTGGTGGCTTTCACGTTAATAAAAAAAGCCAGTGACGGTAATATTTGACAACAGTCTGGGACCTTAGAGCTTATCCTTTATGCTGTGGGTTGTGCATTTAAAAAACAAGTCCAAGATTCTGACCTCAGTCAATGAATGGACAAATGTTTTTCACAATCCAGGTTTCTTCTTAAGCCTGCAGTATTCTTCATCGACCTTGTTCAGCATGTTGGTGTCAAGCTAATAGCGACATGTATGCAAGACTAAGCCAGTGTTTTTGCAAAAAGGCAAACAAGAAATAAGGCAGATGTAGAACATCAGGATCAGTTTCTTGCTGTACAAGACTGTTTCAAGAGACGGCAGTTATGAAAAAAGAATAAATGTTACTGATGGTGTACAAAATGCTTGGTTACTGTACATATTCCGGGTCAAACAGATAGCACAATGGCCTCTATAGAGGCTTTGTGTGGTAGCCATCTTGATGAGAAACCTCCTTTGTGCATACCCTGTGGAACAAAAGCACTGGCCTGCAAGATGGCAGCCATGCAAACCCTCTAATAGACCAATGGCTTTTAATGTACATGCATTCCCTACACTCCCTTCCAATATAAATGACGATATTACCATCAGGCTTTGCAAAACGTGAGTGCAAACTTCATTCACCTTCCTCCCACAAAGTCAATGTCCATGGAAGTTGCTAACTCCAGACGACCAAGACGTGATCCTAAAACTGCCTCCAGCAAGCCTCAACACACCGTCTACATGTACAGTCCCAGCAAGTGCACCACTTAAGTGCTGGTGTGCTCAAAACAACTCCAGTGACATGCCTATCGTTTAAGAAGTAAAAAGCTTCTTTAAAAACCACCCCTGCCTTGGAATCCCCTGCCCTTTCCCGGACCGCCACCCCTGCCCCTTCCGCCAAACCCTCCGCCCCTCCCACCCCCTTGCCAGCCCCCTTGAGCCCCTCCTGGTCCCCCTCTCCCACCTTGTCCGCCACGCCCNCCGCCCCCCCTGCCCCTCCCGCCAACCCCTCCGCCCCTCCCCCCCCCTTGCCAGCCCCCTTGAGCCCCTCCTGGTCCCCCTCTCCCACCTTGTCCGCCACGCCCTCCTTGCCCGCCACGGCCACCCTGCCCACCCCGCCCCGCAGCCCCACCTTTGATCTTCGGGGGCGGGGACTTTGGGCGGAGCCGTTCAATCTCCTCGCTGCAGCCCGTGAGGTAGTCTGTGGGAGACTTGTTGAAGTAGCTCTCGTAGGTCTCTTGGACAAAGTTGCTGTTGGTGATCTTTGGTCCAATGGACAACCAACCTATGACATACAAACACAACAGCTGTAACAAGTACTTTTTAGTCGTTTCACCCTGGAGTATAACAACTGTATATCCCCCGTCAAAGAAATCAACAAGTGATAAACATTTACAGTGTGTCTTGCCATCATAACTGATGTCAGAACAAAGTTTCAAGTTCATGCACAGTGTAAAGTGATGAGTAAAATTCCACAAAAGCAATATTCCCAGCAAAGAAAGGGAAAAAATGAAACATCTTGCTTCAAAAAACGATTTATGCCTACCTGGTCTAATGGTGCTGTCCGAGCCAAATATATGCAGCCGCCTCCGCCCTAAGCAGAAATGCTCAATGATGTGGAAGATTTCTTCAGGTTTATCCAAGGAACCCGGTTCGGGTTCCTCCGTTATGATCACGTCGAGGTCAATATTGGCGTGGATGAAATCCCCATCCGTGGAACGTCGCACTGTGCCCTTGATACCCATCAGGCAATGTTCCTAAACAATGGAATGGGTATGCCTGACAATGTTTCTGATTCATAGCAAAACATATCACAAACAGCAGTATGACACTGATCACTAAAACGGGGTAAAATTTATTACTGTCAAAGACCAAACGTGGGAAAAGTAGCCTAGTGGTTAAGGTTTGTGACTCATAATTAGAAGGGTCAGGAATTTGAATCCAGCTGCTGCCCGGCCCACACTTTGTGTCCTTGAGCAAACCTGTTTAACTCACCTTGGCTGGGCCTGATGAGCCATGTTGGCTCTTGACAGACATAAATTTTGATATCCGGTAGGGAAAAAAATTCCGGACATTTCATGTAAATGGTCAGGCTACGAATTTGAAACCCACCTTAGTTCTCTGCAGGATGGCGTTGGTCTCCAGACTGACACTACCGGGGTTCTTGGCATTTGTCTTAATCCAGCTGATGTCTTCACATCTTCTGAAGCCCCAGTCAGCCAGACACTGCCGCCCCTTATCCAGGCCCTCCAGGGTCCCTATCCAAAGGAAGATGAAGGAACGGTGAGCTGCCACTGCTGGAATCTCCAGACGCATAATCTGAAATGGAACACAAACGCCATTAACAAGAGACTGCACAGATAGCAAGGTGGGTCCCACAAACCATCATTGTATTGGCCAAGGTACTATATAAAATCATTAGTGCCCTTGCTGAGTGGTAAAGAAATTTACAATTTCGGCAGGTGTTGCGTCAAATTCATTACAGGTCATCCACCCTCAATTCAAGCCGTAAGCTACTTAGTTGAACTCTGACGAAGGTACTCTTCTGTTGTTATTCATTCCCTTTTGCTTGTAACTTATGAATTGATTTGTGTATGGATTGACTTGTGTATGGACTTGATATTTGAATTGAGCTGATTTGACACATCACTAGACTCCAAACTGACTTCTGGCTTGACTTGAAATATGACTTATATCTGAGGTACAATGTGACTTGACATGTGATTTGACTCGTGATTTGACTTATGACTTGACATGTGATTTGACATGTGACTTGACATGTGATTTGACTAGTGACTTGACATGTGATTTGACTTGCAATACAACTAATAGCTTGACTTGTGATTTAAGGCTCATATACTGCTCTCACCTCATCCCAGCTCCAAAACTTCTGGTTGGTCATGACACCAGGTCGATGTCGGTACTCCTCTAAAGGTGGGTCCACCAATATGACGTCAAACTTGTGATTCAACTCTGCAAGGTCAAAGGTCTCTAGGTCACAGTGCAGGTACCTGCAGATATGGCCAATTAGTATAGAAATGCTACATCTCGCTAAACTCAGAGAAGCTTACAACTAAAGAGCAAATATCTTTGGGGAAAAAAAAAAATCAAGAAAAAACTTACATTGGTGGGGAGTTGGTCCGTGCTATCAGCTCATCTTTCAGACGGATGAGTTCCTTCAACTTGGGGTACTCCTCAAATCGGTCAGCAAGTCCTGAGAGAAAGGAAAACACTCATGAGCATTCGTGTACCACAAAATAACACCAGGTGCCTTTAGCAACCCCAAAATTAACTCAGCATGAATGAATTTTATACCACACTTACCTAAAGCAAGAATTATGGGTAGTGGTTGAGGTTAAAGGGTTGGTACTACTGGAGATGCTACTTTAAGACAGTTTATGTAAAATAAATCTGGCCGTAGCTTGTAAAAACCTTCACAGTTTGTCATCCTGTCAACTTACCCACATCCCGAATAAAGTTTTGTGGCCGCTGACCTGTGTCCACAAAATGTTGGCAGTAGTCATTGTGGGGATTTGCACTTTGAGTTCCCTGGATGGATGAAAAGGAAAGATCTGTTAACTCTTGTAGACTGAGCTGCATTCAGTTCCACTAAGCATCATTTTATTTTTCCAAATTCTGTGGCAGAAAAAACACCCCTCTACGGACCCTGAAGGGTGTAAAAGCTTACCTTAAGGAATGTGCTGGAATCCTTATAGACCTTCTCCACCAAGCTGTCATCTTCATCTTCCTCTGGGTTGTCCTGGCGACAGAATGCATCAATCACTTAGATCCAACAAGAATGCTGATTAAACCTCCTCAAAATCTACCTCAACATGTTTGTCCAGAGAGTCAGCACAGCCCTTGTCAGGGTCCACTGCCAACAGAGCCAGGTACAGTTACCACTTCCAAACCTGTCACTGTTGTTCTGTTTGTTATAAACTCAAGACAGAAAATGAGCAGCTTCGCTCTACTGTGCTTCATTACACTCTGGAAGTGCTCTCCGTTCGCTACCCTAGGACACTGCAGTGAAAATGTGGCAGTACTAAAGACTTCAAAGACTTCCACATCAGAAAACTGTGTAAGTTTGAATTGCTGGTGGGAGGATTAAGCTGGAGACTCCCAATTCAAGGGGCCTAGAGTGTCCTGACAACAGATCTGAAGATGAAGCTACAGTTTGGAAATCGCCAAGGGAGCCAACAGTCACACCCACGGTGTGCTTTACCTTAGTAGGGGTCTCTTTCCTGGCAGTCAACGCCTCAGCTGCATCCCCTGCAAGTCTACGCTTTGTTGGAGGGCTGGAGGTGACACATGTTGCTGTGCTGTTTAAAGCAAAGATGAAACATACTCTCATTTGTAAAAATTGTTCTCTTGGAGTTTTACTCATTGTGCGTAGTTTTAGATGTGCGTGCACACTGCAAGGACCTTAAAGACTTTTTGTTCATATTTTTATGTTACTGTGATGGTTTATTTTTGGGTGAAAATCTCATTCCTGTATGACTGACTGATGGCATCCAACACTGATTTTAGACCAATAATGAATTAGAGGATTTGCTGGTATACCTTGTGCTGGTGGGGTCGTCCTTGGGTGTGACAAGACTACTTCTTGTTTCCAGTTCCTCTTTACTGCTCAGAACGCTGCTCAGTTGATTGGCATCTGTTACATTCAACTGAACAAAGGAAATGTACGTGTAGGCTACTAAATATCAAATAAATGTAGGCCTAGGCACTCTTCCCGAAGCCGACACCAGCTTTATTATGGGACTAAACCTAGTACCAGTAGGCCTAGGCCCGATTTAAAAGTAGTACTTTACTCTGTACCTACAAAAGGCTAGCCTAGGATACATGACACTTTCACTTTGACAGAGTAACCATTAACCCTAACCTTCCCCAACCACACATAATTAAACAGTAGTAAAGTGTTTAATTCTGTGGGGATAGGTCTGGTCGGCCCAAACAGCTGGCTTGTGCATATGGGTTTGCCATACCTCAGAAAAACAACGTCCAACAGCCTCTGTGCACAAAATCCCATACGGACTTTTAACTTTGTGTGTATGGCCCATTCAATGGGGAAGTTTAGGGCCAGCAAGTTTGGGGGGTTGAGGTTAACCACAAAGGGTTGGTACTGGTGGGAAAAGTAAATACACAGCAATTTTGATGCCAGTCTGACAAATCACGAACATAATTAACGTTTTACATCATTACGTCACTGTTCATGTCAATGAAGCTCCAGCAGCGCAAGCATGTAGGCCTACACTCACAGTGTGACGCTGCCGTTGTCATGATTAAGATTGTGACTTCGTCAGTTTGTGTCATTGTCAGTACATCCCTATCAAAATCGAGCTGGCTCACTTACAAATACCACACCCTAGGCCTACCGTTTGTGCAAGTAAAGCTCTTCGTTGTTTGGACTTCTCCCTGATCGCCTTCAACTTTTCAGCCATTTCCTGGCAAATTACAGGCCTTTCCACTGACGAAACAGACCAGTCCAGAATCAGAAATTGGAACCATGTGCGATTAGTAGTGTTATTTACGCCCTCAAGCGTTGACTTATTGAAAGGTGACCTCAGATATTACCCTTCGTCGATGACCGACAACGCACGAAACTGAATTTTTACGTAGGGAAAAAGGGCTGCAAAAATGTCGAAACGTATGAATGAAATCATCCTCAGAAATCACTATTGGCCAAATAGATTTGAGTTTCGGCAAAGAGAGTTTAAGCTGAGAGATAAAGTGGCTTTAAGAAAGAATAGGCCTGGAGGTGAGTTGCCGGATATCAAACTGACTCTTTCATGTCTTTCAACATGTTTAACAATAACAGTTTGACTAGTTGCTTTTTGGTTCCGGTAATTTGCAAAATTTACTCGTAATTGCAGGGTTTTTACGCTTTTAAATTTTGTTTAAAAATTATCGAGTGATGTATGCTTTTTAATCAATAACAGCTGCGGAATGCATCACGGAGATGAGTGTTTTAATGGCATGCTGGAAAAAACATGATTATAACGACACAGATTGCACTGAGGAGATCCGACTTTTCGAGAAGTGCTGCATGGAAGCCAAGGTAATGTCAGGAAGGGAAAGATGTCACTTTGACGATATACCCTCACAATGATGTTAAATAGGCCTAATGGAAAGAGTTCCTTACACCTACGGACAACACAAATTTTCCTTTAAAATGTTATAACAGCCATCTGAAACTGATAACATGTCCTACAAAGTGAAATTTAGCCGAGAAATTCTGAAGCATTTTACTTAGAAAACACTTACCGGTAGGTTTTTCAGCCAAGTCTCTTAGGTTTATGCGCAGGGCCTCAAGTGTTGTCAATTAATGGAACTCTTGCCTGCCTAACTTGGACACATTACTTATCCTCATGGATTGAAGGGCAATACTACTAAGCCAAGTCCTTTGTGTTTGCAATTCTGAATAGGCCTAACGAGGATTCCACATGAACAAATTGCCTTTTAAAACATGTTGACATGGTTGAGCGATATGTCCGAATGTTAAAAAAGGCAGTTTGTGGAGTTCTATCGTAGTAATGTTACTCAGATTAATGGCAAACCCATATCTCATTGGGATTACAGAGGTCACAAGCAGTTTATGTTGATGAAATTTTCCGGCCAGTGTTGCTAGTTTTTCATCTCTTTAAGAATACTTTAGTTTAGCCAGGATTTTGCCTTAGTATTGTGTAAACATTTACCGTTGATTGTTGCATTGGGGGAAGGGCGGGGGAAGGTGTGGCAGATTGCTGCGCCCACTTTCCATCTGCCTTTTAAAGGGCATGGCTGATCAAATTGGTAAATCCTAGTATTGTTTGGTGATGTCTCTTCTGCAGAAAGTGAGACAGGAAACCAAGGCTGCCGTTAAGAGCGGTAAAATTGCTGGCAAGATGACCAGTCAGCAAGCGACAAGTCTCCTGCAACAGTTTCCACAGCCTAGGTGACAAAAGCGGGCTCAAGGCTTGATGTAGATGTAGATATTTCAATAAATGCAGAACTGTTAGGCTCTATTGGAATTACACTTCTGTCATATTGTGCTCCAGTGTGAAGCATACTTCAAAATCGGCTGAGATAATTTCTGTTTTCAAAGAATATATCCAGTTCATTTTCCTTACAGAGCAGTAGTTTAAATCATATTACATGCACGTGTATTCAGTTAAAAAGATTGTCCGGATGCATTCAAGTTCTCACAAGTCCATAAAAGTCCCTCAATTGCAAATACCAGCCTCCTGCTACTTACGTGATCTGTGAATAGTGAGACCCCTGTTTACATGGCCAAGGTTATGATGGATTTGTGATGGGCATTGCTACACTCCCCAAACTTTGGAGCATTGAATGAATAGCCAAGAAGTATGCTTGCACAAATGTGAAAGGTTTGGGATAATACTGTGGCAAGATATTTTTTGACTCAGAGGACGAGGAGTCGATTTATAGCACTTGATGTCCTGAGCAGGATTCTCCAAACATTGACTTTTCCATCTCCCCCTCACAATCTTTGCTTCAATGAGGCAGTTGGTTTGTCATATTGCTTTGGCAGTACCCATGAATCAGTCATGATCAAGAAAGGGTTTGCATGGCAGCCATCTTGCAGGCCAGTGCTTTTGTTCCACAGGGTATGCACAAAGGAAGTTTCCCTGTGGAACAAAAGAACAGCCCTGCAATATGGCTACCACGCAAAATCTCTATTGGACAACACATAGTGCAGGGATCCAACCATATGCGTAGCTGTGGAGTAGCTCCTTTTATGGCAGTAACAATGTGGTTACGGCTCTGAACACAAAGCAGCCACCTCAATTAAGCCAAATTGGCAGGTTCCCAAGAAAGTGGTCATGTGCCCAGACTGGTTTGCATGAAGTTCTTTAGGAGACCCATACTCATACGCACAGACAAGCACACCACAGGCACACAGGCTAGTGTGATTAAATAATACCAATTTATTAGACGATTAAGAATGTACAAATGTACAAAGAATTGATGAAACACTAATTAGACATGTCAGCTTGTGGAATTTCAAATAAATTCTCAAAGAACTTTTCCACCAGTGGAACCCAGAACTTAAACAAAATAGCATTTGTAACATTTTATATTTGTTTTTTATGGTCCGTTAGGTTGGGCCAACTGCAGCTTAAAGATTAAACTTGAATTCACAAGCACTAACTCAAATGTGTTGAATAGAAATTAAATTTACCTAGAAATGTTTGCAGCAGGTTTCTGAAAATTTCGTCTGTGAGAGATTATGCTCAGAGTTCATTTTGGACACGTGGGAATACTACTACGATGAAAATCCTAAGTAGCTTGGTCAGGAAGAACTATGATGTATGATGTCTTTTTGTCCAGACACTGCTGAAGAAATGGTTCTGCTGTTACAGAATAGAAAACTGCATGTTTTCACAAAATTAATTTGCCCAAATCCTACAAAGTTTTTGGTAAGATACGATGGATTTGGAACTGCACAAACCAAGTACCATTTTATGCTGCAGGACTCAAAATGAACCTATTCGGTATTTCAATAGGTCAGGGTCATTCGAGAACAAAGGACGCGCACCAGTCAGCGTATGGCCTCGCTGATAGGGTAGACCTCGTGCGCGCGTCTTCAGCTATTACCAAATGACCTCGAACGCGCTTCGTGTTGGGCATGCGCTGTTGGAATACGAACTGGCTTGCTTCATTATAACAAGTAGTTACAAGATAAGTGCCCTTCTCAGAGTTGGATTTACTGAGCAAGGTTTCAATCCGAAATGCACTGGCACTTACGTTGGTCACAAATAATTCCTTTTTTTAATGCAACATAAATTTTGAACCATAGATGCTTCATATAACACGGGTTTTGTACAACGTGAGGAAATAATCCGTAACATCTTCATCTTATAATACATGTCAACTTCTAAATATTGAACACAACATTCAACTTTATTGGCAAACATAAAAACAACGCTAATGTATAAAGAAGTTTTTATTTAATATTTACATTCGATAAACTATAGTCCCTTATGTCTAAGAAATAAGGTCTAATACTCGAAGGTACGTGGGTTGAGCAGAAATTTAAGTGTACTGTCTGTTGTCAGTTCAGGTTTATATTGCTCAGCTCTGGACTTCGTGAAGGAGATACACAGGTATCCGCAGAGCACGCCCTCATTGGTTAATAAGAGCCATGTTGGTTGGGAGTATTCAGTTGGTAGCGACGTGACCGTAACGTGTGCGTTTCTTAGTCGTTTGTAAACCAACCAAATGCAGTTCCTACCAAAGGAGCCTCTGTTGGTAGGAAACTTGCACCCTCTCTTTGTCCAGCTCGGGGTTTGTTTTGCAACTCGCTGCCTATCCAAGAGAGCCAATTAAAGACTTGGTTGCAGTGTATGAATGGTGCTCGTGACGAGGAGCCTGCAGTTTGCGTCTTCCCTCAGAAACTTTGAAAAATTTCTGCACGTTATCTTACGGATTTGTTTTGAATACAAAGCTGGGTGCACATTTCATTATTCATAAATCAAAAATAACATTTTTTTAAACAGAATAAAATTATAATAAGGGAAGGTAAGAAAATAATTTTTACCGCTGATATGAAGAAAGGAATCCTGGTTTTGTTTATACTACACGCAGACGATGGCTGTTTCTTTGCAGCGTGTTAAGAAATTGGCCATTTATTACTTAGCTGTTGAACTATTTGCTGTTAAAAACTCGTAGAGTCAAAGCATGAGTTGGGAAATGGTCTGTGGTGTATCGGGAGCGTTCATTTGGCACCGAGAGAAATAATGTACTGCCCTTTTAATAAACAAACAGGTGGACAATCAGATGAACAAACGTGAGTACGCATCGCAGATTTTAGACGATGAAAATTTCATGACCGGACGACCACATTGGATTTGAAACCCTAAAATATGGGGAACATTGAGGATACCTTGTATGTACACTAAAGACATGCAAATTTAACCACTTGCACTGTTTACGTACTAATAATTAGATTCTATATCATAGCATTTTGTCCACATAAAGACTTAAGTGAGAGGTTGAGCACTGTAAGATTGTAGTTTGAGCACTGAATGAACAGTTGGAGATAAGTTATACAGGCTCGAAAAACACTTGGTCTGTTCTTTCCTTTCAGAGCAATTTGAACAACTGTTTCTAGTTGTTCAATATCAGAATTTTCTTCCCTTTTTATATAAATGTATATGACCAGTGAACCCCTTCAATTTTTGTTTTAAATACTTGTTTTCAACGGCAGCCACAAGCGGTTGCCACCATGTTGTCAAACTGCTTGAGCACCACGTTGCCGTCGCTGTCAAAGAACAGGACGACGATGGGGTCGAGTTGGCTGGGCACGCAACAAGGCGCTGCCACGTCGGCCGAGATGAGATGCATGAGGCTCTGTACCGTGGCGTGATTGGACGGCTGGACCGTCTGGCTCAGCGGGAAGGGGCAGCGGCCGGTGCACTCGAACGCATTGTAGCCCTCCGGGTAGATGATCCAGTCAGACCACCCGATCTCGTGAAAATCCACGTACATGGACTTTCGGGCACACGTACCCTTGAGCCGGTGGTCCCTCTTGCTGTTGCCACCGCCGCTGTTACCACCACTGTCCGTGACTGGGTCTTCCGTCGGCACCAAATCCTGCCGGTTGTCCCGCCGGTTTCTGGACGTGGCAGACCCCGTCCGCGTTTGTTTCGTGGCCGATACTTTGTCGGGGGCGTAGCGGTTGGTGTGCACGTTGGGTGTGGGGCCGGCTTGCGTGGAGTCGGTGAATGGAGCCGAGTTGAGGTTTCCGTAGGTCTCGAAGAAATTCTCATATGCACTTCCAGCAGCTCCTGTGTACACAAAAACAGAAAACACGGGTGAGAAATAGTAGTTTTAGGCTACTACTGTATGGGAACTGTCAGCGGCCACTACCATAGACTCGTGCGTAATTTCAGGTCACAGCCAAATATTCGGACACGGTTTTAGTGTCCGTTGGCCATGATACCAAATCTTCTGCCACCCCCTCACGCCAGCCAATTGGAGCCGTAGGTTAGAAACGACAGTAAAAGGGTGTTCATTGGCTGGTAGCACTCGGCCTTACGCTGATTGATCGCGGTCAATTTCTCGAGGTAAAGGGGATGTCATGCGCTATCAATCCCAGAGTCTACAACATCATGGACGGTCTCGGAGAATGTCTAGATTGGCTCAAGCTCGGCGCCGCCAAAAGCGAACACGAACGCCAATTTGTGACGCCAGAAGTGTGTCCTGCGAATTTGTGAAGATGAACATCTGTCAACTTCGACCGATAGTCACCGTTTTTCCGCTATTGCTCCAAATTCCTCCAAACACCACCCGCACAATTACCTAAACATCAGCCCCAAAGCCCCCCCGTCCTATCCCACAACCCACCTTGCCCCGATTGGGAATTGTCTGCCTGCCGCAGGTCGCTGGTGTACAACACGAGGAACGGGTGCTTGCTCGGGTGGTGCTTGCCCTGTTGGGCAAACCGGATGAAGTTCTCGTCCATAGGCTCTCCGGTGAGTGACGTGATCGTTACCAGCACGCCGTGATTTGAGCTCTCGTCGGCGAGCCACCTTGAAGCGGCTGGAACGGAAGGCCAAGCATCGATTAATTCGAAGCAGTCTTGGACGTTTCTATCACTGCCGATAACACATACTCCTATTATGCAACCCTAAACTGGACATTTGGGTACTGTAAGCATCTCAACATACACTTTGGTAGAACCTCCATTTTGGTTGTCACTTCCATTTCATCATTTATCCACTTACACTTTCTATGGACGGAATGATTTACAACTTTAAGATCGAGCCAAAGTTTTCTTGCAAGCTCATGGCTGAGGTTTTACGGAAAACAAACAACATTTTCTGGGTACCACACTTGAAAGCGCGAACATAACACCGCTGCGTTTCACAATCTCCACGATGCAGTTCTTTGCATATTACGATGCCTAATAAACACCCGCAACAGATTCTCACCCTCTGTAATACTGAAGACTTCCCATTCAGTCCCCACGCTTCCCACCAAACGCAGTCCAATGAGTTTAGCGCCCTCTAGCGACGTGAGATCGTCATTGGCAAGCTGATAGAGTTGGATCTGCGGAAAAGGGAAAGAATACAAACGTTACGTCATATCATTGTTCATAATTATGGTAATCAGCATTCGCAAACGTTGCATGGTTCGATTCCTGCTCGGTGCAAGAGGAAATCAGACCGGTGGAGGGCGTACCTGGTAGAAGGGTTGCCGTTTTCCAGACGCCGAGACGGTGGGTCGTATCTTGGGCTTGAGCCGGAAGAGATGGAGTTCGGCCTGCAAGAGCATCTCCGTCGGAGGCACGTGGCTCAGGTTGAACTGAAAATGGAGTCGGTGCTTGTTGGCTGTAAAAATGTCCAAGAAAACAGTGTAACTTTAGATTTTCCTCTCATATTGTCCCCAACTGTTACTGTACCTTCCTTTTCTGTGCGTGAGATGCATGCATGTTTTTTTTTTTTGCTTTTGTTAACTCCCCCTTTAATGACCCGCTTCATAAACAGAAATCAGCACCCGTCCTTCTGTTCGTTAACTGTGTTTTTCTGTGTCCTGTAACGAATACTTTAAATAAAGGTCATGGCAAAGGCCATTTTCATAAAGTTTACATAAGCAGTGACTTGGTAACAAGTTCGGGGAAGCCCTATGGGAGCCAATGACAGCTCAGCTGCGTGACGTTATGGTGACGGGTGAGAAGACTTATATTTGCAAACCAGGCAAAAAGCGGCCTATTAACCATCAACCCCACGCGCCCACACACACTCGGTGGACGAATGCGTTTGATAACAGGCTGCGTCAGAAATGACCGGATTAAAAATAGACGGACCTCCATGAAGGATGCAGGTGTGACTGGACTATTTGGGCTCGGTCGATTAACTTTCATTCCGCCCGACACGCATGCCAAGGATGTAATCATCCGAATTAATAAACAGGCACGTTACCTACCTCTTCGAAAATTGAGCAGAAGAAAAAAAAAGCAGGGAAAAACAATTTCCGGAACTGGCTTCTTTTTGACTCTTGTTTCCCTAGTTGGGAGAAATGTTGGTGCAACCTTTCAGTGAGATCTTTTTTCGCCTTTTCGTAAAGAGATTGAGTAGCCGTCCATAAAGAGTGTAATATTTTAACCCGGAGGACAAATGGCCTTTTTGCACACCTTGACTAATTTTCCGGGCACAGGTGTGTGCGAGCGCATAGGCATCTGCATGTGGCATAGCAGAAATAACCTTTAGCCGCCTGAGGCCTGTTTTTTATACACTCCCAATCATTCAGAGGCTAAAAGTCCTGTTGAAATTTCTCCAAATTGTTACATGTTTGCCTGGAAAAACCTGGCCCTTGTGATCTTTTTTCCCTCGGCACTTTGGTGACTTATTGGATTAGAGGCGGCTTGGCCAACACCGGTAATTGTAAGACTGAGTTGTCAGAACCCATAAGCTTCCACTCCCACACCACAGAGAACCGTCAATGCCCTTTCTGAAGCGATCTGAGGGATTCGGCTGCTTTTGGCTTTCGGTGTGGGGTACGTCATTGAAAATTAAATTCAAGAACCGTGGTCTATCTGCACGCGTCCGTACCGTGGGGAGCGTAGAACTGAGACTCCAAATCCAGAAATATCTACTATGAACACGATCAGACGAACTTGACATGCCGGCATGCCAAGCAGATATGATTGTCAACTTTTCTTGAATTTTGTGCCTTGCAAAACACTTCAGTATAGCTTATATACGTGTATCTGTATTGTGCCTTGGAAGCAAAAGCTCAACCCCAATTTGGTGGGGGAAATATGAGACTGTTTCCCATTCCAACCCAAGAATGCCCCTGTAATGGCTAGCTTATACAAAGCCCGTTCCAGTTCCTGCAAATAGATGAAATAATTTCCAGATGAAAGTTGCTTTTACTCACATTATTGTATCATGTTCAAATCGGCTTGGGAACGTTAGAGCGGAAGGAGGACAGAAGAAACACTTTCCAATGTAACCACCAAAGCGTGTACTTTCATGCACATAAATGAAGGACTCTCTAAAGAACTTGAAAGAGCCCATCACTGAAACATTTTCCTCTTCCTTCAACTCGTCCATCTGATCTGAGTCACAAAAGCATAGCTCAACGTCGGATCCAAACGGCCACCTCATCGCACTGACACAAGGCAAGTCCCTTCATCCATCTATGCTTCATCATGCCGGACTTCACGAATGGGTGCCTGCGCAAACCGATCACACACCTGTAGACAAACGATTCACCTGTGTTGTGACAAGTCGAACCAACCCGAAGTCATACGTAACAAGGTTCATCCTGTCGCTGACAAGGGAACACTTCTCAAAGTTGGGCGAGAAGACTACTTTCATATCGCCCCGGGTGAATCATATCAGATATGAATCATCATTATCATTGTATTGGCGCAATTTATTTATTTATCTGTAAATAATATAAGCTATGGGAGAGATATTGATGGTTATTACGTTGATTTTAAATGATTGCACAGGAGCATGGTTTATTTGGATTTGTCGAGTTTTTATTCTTGTCTTTGAAATTGGTATGTGATTGTATCCTGTGTTTTCTTGTATCTGATTAATGCTGTCGGTATTGTTTTTTCTTTCTAATGAAACTAAATGATTTAGGCATAAAGTCTTAACTGGACATGGGCTTTGCAAGGTTTTTTTCCAGGAGGGACACATAGGGGAGAAAATCACCAGGGCAGGAGGCAAATCCCCGTCAGCTAAGAAACGGTAAACGGTAAACGATCAACTGCTGGTGGGAGGGTGTCAATTTTGAGGATTTTTATCAAGAAACTTGTCAGTTTTCATTCCTTTTCAACGCCTTTCTCCCCGTTTCCCTTTTAGTTTTCTTTTTTTTTTCCGGGGGGGGGATAAGTGCCCCCGTCTCCCCCATCGCGACGCCTGTGTATCGCAGCGAACCATAGGCCTAAGTCAACTGTAATACTGCTTCCTGGATGACAGTACATTTTGGTGATGATTTGGAGAGGATAGGGCTTTATTATCAGTTCTCCAGTCATCATCTACACTTTTCTCAAAGTCAGTTGCCTTGGGGACAAGCGTGCCACGTTAGGCCCTCTGTCTATCAACTGGACCCGTTCTTTTTAGAACATCCAGAAAACCAAATGGAGCAGAAATGGATACCTAGGGAGGGTTCTTAACAGGGCTAATGACGACAAAAGTGTGTACCTTGAACTAGAGCTTAAACGGGGGTCGGCATCAAGCATATACCTATCAGTACTTTTGCAAAGAAGTCAGGACTTATCATATCAGTAAATGGATGTGACAAACATAATCACTAACACCAGCAGAAAACAGTCTAAACAGCTGAAGACATCTCAGAAGGAGGTAAAGATGTGTTTTGATTGCATTCTACGATGATTTGTAACTTTTGACACAAGTGTAATTTGAGGACATGCACAACTCACACATGGACCCATCAGTGGAGGATGCGTATACTTTTCTGTGCGGTGTCTGGGACACACAATATGCTTCCATCATTTACAACGATGACCTGTTTATTTTCCTTGGCTCTAGTGCTGTTTTTAATCTTTGTGGGACTGGTGTAAGCCCAAGTACCACCCCCCCAAAAAAAATGCTAGCTCACTGGCTCCAACCTGTCTTCAGTTCTGACAAGCGTTCATCTTACCCCCTCTGGTTTTCTATTATCTGCCAGATCAGAGTCCTGACAACCACCTAGCCCACCTGTTCGCATCAGGGCTTTTGCTCTGGAACCTAGCGCTGGGATCAAAGCCGCCGGTTCCCTCTCGCAGCTGTACCCCCCTGGAGCCAGAGGCATTACAGCTAACGTCGCTGGCACCTGCAGGGGATAAAAACATGAGCCGACCCGGCAGTATCGCACCGGCCGGGGCAGACACGCCGTCGGCATACCTAAGACGGCCTCCCCTCGCTTGAAGTCTTCCCTGCCCACCTGCTACAAAAATTTCCAGTTGGGAAAGTTCTGAGAGTATCTCTCGAACTTTGGCGTCTCGTTCAACCATCGCTTTTAAAAGGAGATAGCGCCACCACAAGAGACATTTAAGAGTTTTTTTTTGGCTTCGTCTTGCCTGGCTCTACTTATTCGAAAGAAATTTATGATCAAATACAACCTTTACAGTGGAGCTGGGTATTTTAGACTCCTAATGTATGAAATAAATGATGTGTGCGACAAACCATTACAGGACACCACTCACGCGTTTCCAGCTATTGAAATGCATATTTGCAACATTGATAGTATCAGAAATTGTTCATTTATTTATTCATGGTGTTTGTGGGTTTTGAGACTTCCTGTATGAATTTTTTATCCATTCTGTCATTGAACGAGGAGTCATAAACTGAAAGTTAATGATTGCCGACCTTGGAAGAAATTATCTCTCTGCTGACTCAAGGTTCGCCTCCGAATATTTTATTATACCCCCTTCAACTGAAGTTTTATTTCAAAGTCAAGACGTTACTGTTCAGTTGGGCACCATATGCGCGTACAAAGTTTAACGACACCTGCGATTCGCGTCGGAATGACAAAGGCGTTGGTGGAGAGGAAATCCAGGGAAAAAATTTGAAACAGACTAGAAGAAAATCTCCCTTTAAAGCTAATTTAACCTTGAGTCAACCTGTCATCTACCCAGGTTGAAGACGTCAGGGATCAGTCATAGGCCAAACTGTACACAATTTACACACCTGGGCACCACCCTCGGGGACCCGAGGCAGCCAGCTTGTAAACTCGCGCTGTCATCACCCTACCACCCCCACCAATCATTTTATTGACGAACGTGTAGCGCAGGCTTCAATACCGTGCCAGGCAGGGTCGAGTTTCGAAGGCGAGTGCCTCAAGTGAGACGCAAGTCACTCAAAAACTTAAACTTATTTATAAGTCCAGTAATATCATACAACCCTCTACAAGCACGGGTGTTCATGGCAATTGACCCCCCATTACAAGAAGCCATCGCTAACTGCATTTTTGTAGGACATAAATAGGATGTTCTTGTGCGTGTTTAGCAAACTGAGGACACAGAACAAAAGAAGAGGACAAGAGGTCCTCGCCAGGCCTGGTGGTTTCCCAAGACCTGCATGCAAGGAAGGTCAAGCCACAAAAAAAAAGGACGTTATGGTGCCACTGGGATGTCCTTTTCACCGTTCTGATGACCTCCTTTGGGTCAGCTTCCACTCAAAAGCTGCCCATTTCTTGACTCAACGTCCCAAGTAACCTGTAAAGATCGGTAAAATGTTTCCCTGTCGAAGATGCCTGCAGGTGCCAATAATTCTAGAAGCTTAGAACTTCGAGAGGTTCCATTAAGAAGCGCATTAGAGGACTTGAATGGCCAGTCTATGTTCGCAGGTGCTTCGGCCGCGTGTGATTTGTCTCAACGAACTAGTCCCCTACAGCAAAAACAAATAATGCCAGCATAACAAATGGCCAGTGAGCAATACACATTGGGTAATGAAAACAGAATCAGACAAATAAAATGCACTGCCGCATTTTCAAAAGGGTACAGTCGTAACTTTATTCTCCCAGGGACGTTTAAGCTAGGGTGCGTAAAACATTTCTGCAGCGTACAAAGGGGAGGCGCTTCAAAGCACCTGGAACTGGGCAAAGATGGGAGTTCTTTAGCTTGAACTAGAAGTAGCTTCGGCTTGAATAGGTAATGAACTCCAGTCAGCGGAGGGACATGTTAAGCGTCAAATGTCAATCTCTACTAGACGGAAAACAAATTGAATAAAGGCGAACAAATTTTAAGGAAATGGTCTAGGGTCTGATTGGATTTGGGAATGTGTGTGTGGAGGTATGCAGGCTATAGCGTTCTTACAATGCACCTGGACAATGCTGTGCGCGATGATACAAGCAACCATGTGTCGACTGACAAAGGTCTTTTGACAATGGTCTTGTGTTCAAATGGCTTTTTTGACGCGCCCTGCACATTTCAGTAAAGCTGTCAATTGCATGAGGCACGTTTTTAAACGAAAGTCGACAACGATCAACCTGTGAGCTTGAATTAGGCCGAGGAAATTGGAGAGAAAGAAGGCTTCGAGATAAAGTCAAGAAATGTTGGGCACCGGTACAGGAAAGTAAAAGCAAACATGGTGGATATCGCCCCTACAGGCCTTGGTATAGAGTGCAAGGTAAGCACACACGTAGTACGATAAGAATCGTGCAGGCACGAGAGTGCTTATGGTTTGTGTACAGTAACATTGTGTTTCCTACCAAAAAATGGTCAATGAGGAAATGGTCAATGGGGAAATGGTCAATGAGGCTTCGCCTTTGTCTCGTTGTTATACAAATCCTTAATAGCAATGTTTTGCCTATGTTGCATTTCTACATTGTGTTACATGAGGTCAGCTTTTGAGCGTAACATTACGGAAGATTCGCTGACCTTGACCATTCCCTGAGTTCCCAACCGTGTACAAATTTTGTAATTGTAAACTGCTTGTGCGGAACACCAAGTGTCTTGTTTCTAAATCCGTAACTATAACCATGTAGTTGAAGAACCCCATGTCCGTTTGTTGTTTTTCAAATCGATTCTGCCGAAAGCCTCAAATAGAGGCGGAGCTGGTTTACAACGCTGGCTCTCCGTTATTTCGAAGAATGCGCCGAAAAACGGCGAGGTTGACATTCCCCTAGGATTTATTTGCACCCAAACCTGATTTGAATATAAAGAGGACCCCTGCGCATCGAGGAAGGCTTTTAGGCGGGGAGGGGTCATACCTACGTGAGAAATGAGCTGTTGAAAGGAACTTCATCACGTGTCAGGAGATTGTGTCTGTCACGGCTACTATTGCATTAAATTCATCCCGAAAACTAAACAGCAGGGGTAGCCTCGCTTTCGATTCAATGACGCAAACACTGTGTTTCATTCGTAGAAGGTAAGGGCACAGAGCAAACTGCATCTATCATCTTGAACTCTTCTAGAAGTCAAGGTCAAGGATTGTCACATATGAGTCAGGGTTGGGAAGAGAAAAAATAATGTGCTTTGGATCAGTGTCATAATGTGGTTAAGTCACGGGTAAGACTTGTCCCCCCTGAGGACTGAAGACCAAGTAGTTCAAGGTTCCTATATTCAGCCCTGCATATAATACCCCTTGAGGAGGTAGCACGGCTCCACATGGTGCAGTATCTGTCTGGCACCCAACATTTCCATCCTGGCGCTCAAGGTGAACTTTAAAGAGCGGGAAGGTTACCCATCGAAACAAGGGGGTGACGCAGGAAGAGTTGACGGTACGTGTTTGCGGCCTGAGGTATTGGCATGTGTGGATAACCCGAACCCACCCCGCTGTCAGTGTAACAAATAATTATGAGTAATAATCGTGTAAGACGAGGGCCAGTGTCAACAAACACGTGCACACCTGTGCCAAGGAAAGCCTAGGCCTCGACAACAGGTGATGCCTATATCCATTGAGCAAGTGTCATACTCAACGCTATATCGAGTACACCACTCAATTACCCTTTTCAGTGGTCGACTACAGCTTCTTGTGAGCGAAAAACAAACTGAGAAAGTACGTCAGTTTGGAATCACGTGTTTTTTTTTCCACCTCGGTTCGTTTCGTTTCCAACCATATAGGTTACTTGGCATATCTTTTCGAGGAATCTGGAATCCTCCAAAATCCAACAGCACACCCGTCGTCGTACTTTCAGTACAGAGACTGGAAATCAAGGGCATAAGCAAAGGGGCATGGAGACACGTCCCCATGTGCCACCTTCCCCCTCAGAAATTAGAGAAAGGACAAATCTGGTGCTAGTCCACCTCGGTCAGTGTTTCAACTGTGACCGAATCCATTGAGCGCCTAGGCTCCAGAGATGAGGGCTCCTACGTGCCCCCTGCAAAAGTGCACCCCGGTTACGCCACTTCTGGGAAGTATACAGTCCCTAAACATTTCCTATCTTTCACATTTTCCTTATCACGAGCAATCTTAGAGGTACAAAGGCCCCGATTACGGTACTTGTTAACTGTTGAAAATAGCATTAATTCCTACGCCACTGGCATGCAGGGTTTGCATCAAGGAAAATGTCACATAGAACTCCAAATCCACGTTTAGTCAATGCTTGGTTCAATGAAGGTCGACCGTGTTTGTAACTTCACGTTTCATTGCGATTACAAGTGCGATCCTTTTGCTAACCCTATCATTCTAAGCATTTTTCTTCACCCGACTACCTAAGAGGCCGATGAACTTCAATTTGTTTCTCATCGCCACCCTCCGAGACATCTAATTCAGGATCTATCGTCCTGTAGACAGACGTGGATATCGGGACAAGCGGCTGCCTTTGTTTAAAGAAAAAACCTCGCCTGCCCTCCGATCCCGCGCGCTGGGGATGCGTTTGTACAACACGAGTCGTTTAAATTAGCTCGGGCGAGTGATTTTGAGCGATGATCCCACTGAAAGACGGCACTCGGCAACGCACCGCTCCTCGCGACGTTGAGTCGAGCAGGCCGTACTCGGCGAGACGTAGGGCGCAGATCGTTTGCGAAACTGTTGCGAAGTGATTGAAAGCTGACGGGTCACATAGCACAGAGCGAGACTGTATCGCCCTGCGTTTAAAGGTAAAATCGCGATGAACTCATCCCACTAAAAGGTCTAGCTGATCTTGAGGTTCAAACAGCGGCGACTTCTACTTTGTTACTATACCTGCACAATCACTGCAATACGTTTTCCCTGCTTTTGTCATCGCAGTGAACGTGTTTGTGTATATCGAGTGAATTTGTCACAAGCATTGTGTGATTGCAACCACTACTTAGGTTCCATGATCTACGTAGAAAAAAATCTTGGTGGTTTAAAAAAGGGATTTTATTTCAAGAGCATGCAAGATGTGACGGGTACAGACTCATCAACCGAAGATTGCGCCTGTAGGGTACTAGACTGCATCGCAAATACTTGTCATGCGAAGATACCTTTGCTTATTGTAGAAGCAAGTCTGTTGTTCGACTGGTTTCCATTTCTGCCTGTCAATATTTTGTTAAGCATGGTGGCAAGCAACCCTTTAGACAGGGTCTGGATCTTGATGCTTTTGTGGCATCACCTTATTTGGTGTAACTATCGGAAGAATGTATTACTCTCACCGTGAAATAGTTTTTGCACGGTTGGTTTTCGTCCTTGAAATGCTGTGTTCTTTTTCCAGCGCTGTTTCCACGTACATGTACTCTGCACGTCCTTGACACACGTATTGTAGTCTGATAAAGTCTTTTGAGGCTGTACCGTTAACGGCTGGAATTGAGGTTTTGTCGTGTCAAAAATGTTCACCGTTGCAGATTTTGTAAAATATTGTTTTATGAAAGTCTTCAGATCCTGGGAGAAAAAGTGATTAACAGTCTCTCAAAGGAAGAGTTACTGAGGGCTTAGAGGACCGTCATAAAGGCCAGTTGCTGACACCCCGTGGCTTATATGCATCATTTCGTCAACTTAGTCTTTGAGGCTCGTCTAAAAACGTTGATTCCGATGCAATTTCATCTCCACAGTACTGAGGGAGATACCTAAGTGTATCCGTCGAAGGACGGAGGAAGGAAAAACTCTCCAGTCTAAGAAACTGCGAACTCTCCCAGTGATATCTTCGGCGTTGCCGGGGTACGTCGTCGGACCAATCAGCCAGCCCGTCAAAGTACAAACCAGCTCATAGCTCATCAACCTACTACCGAGTTACCGTCAATCAAAAACATACCATGTTATTAGTATTCCTGCTCTGTCAAAAATAACACTGGCTGCCGAGATACCGAGGGAGAAGCTACATTTGCACTGTTCAAAAAGTACAGCCGACCTCGCTAACAACAGACCGTCCCGCTTCAGCACCGCTAGGTACGGTCGGCAACGGTGTACTTCTAGCCCGAGCTGACCCCAGCTCAGCAGGCAGCCATGCGCCGGTTAACCGGCTTTTATGGGGATACTTTTGCGAGGCCAATTTATGACAAGTGAATGCTGCATAGATCTCAACCCACAGTGTTAAGTGACGTTTGGTTGGGATGGTTGTTCTGAGATGGTTGAAATTTCTGTATAACTACACCTCAGAGTGTTAGAGGTTTTTTTAGTGGAAAAGTCACTGAACACAATACATACAATATTAACATACATAATCCAACGGATATTAGTTATTACAATGATCGAACGATGAATTTTTATGGACCCCAGTTGAGGAAATATCTTGGTAATTGATGTAGAAATAATATGATGTTTGTGAGACTGTTAGGCAGCTCACGCATATCCCCTGCTCCAGCCCCAAAGCGTGCAAACTTACTGCGCATGCGTAACACGCGCAATAAAGCAGACTTTCCCAAGCAATGTCGCTCTGCTCCGTCAGCTGAGAAGAATAATTCAGACTTTTTTTTTATCCCGTGGCACTTTGACGGAACATGTCAGTAGACCCTATTTCACCTTCACAGAAAGGTGTGACTACAAGACATTGACATTGGGCAGGAGAAAAGCTACGTCACACACGGACGGTTTTCGGGCCAAGAACGCATCGCGTAAGTTCTCGGCAAAATCAGGATCCATCCCAGTCCCTAACTCTGAAAGACCAATGTTGCTGTTTCCACGTGTTCATAATTTCTGCACTTTGGGTTCGATCGATAGCCATGCACATCATCAACGTCTCTACAAAGTTCACTTCTATATTTCAGGTGTCACAGCGCGTCAGTAATGGGGGAAAATTTACTCCAGGTGTTCCCTAACAAAATAATAACTTGTCATTTTCCGCCACAAGTCGTAAATCACGGCGGTAAGTGAGTGTGAGGACCCGCGGGTACCCTGAGGCCGCTCTCACCCTCTTCTCTTCATTATCCTCACCTGGAGAGTTTAATTGGTGCACGGACGGGTGGCTGGTGTAACACACGTATAGAATTACAGGCGGCAAACCGGTTTACATCAGAAATAAAGCGACGCGAAGAATTCCATATTTTATGGTTGCTCCGGTGCACGAGTTTACGCGAGTATGTGATTTATATTTGATTAACTGCAGAAGTGAGCAACGCCACAAACCCTGAAAAAAATTATAAAGCGCGCCAATAGTCTTAGAGTTGGGCCCAAGTCCACATGCATTTCATTTTCTCATGACACGGGGTCTCGTGTACATAGGCATGTGACTACTCCTTTTCGCACGATGGTACAAATTTTTGGTAAATTTGGACCAAAAATGTGATTGGCAGGTCAGAATGGAACGATTCCTCTGCTTGCACAGTTAGCTCAGGCTCCTCTAGCTTTATCTTATTAATTTGCATCTTGCGTCCTCTGTTTCGGGTCGTGAGCGCTTACAGAATAGGAGAATGCATTGGGGAAAAAAGAAGGTGTGAAAAGGTCACCCATGCATCCTGAGTCAGTCCTCACTGGAGACAATATGCTGACTGTGGTTCGATATGGCCTACTTCATTACTGTAATTATTCGTGCGAAGAGAGGGACAGGGATAACCAATAAACCTAGACAAAGAGGACAGTGATTGGGCTGAATGGGGGTGTTTTTCTCGCGCACGAACAGGGGCGGACGCGGTTGAACAAATCTGACAAGTTTTTGGAATCACGCATGGCTGAGTTTGCTTCGGCCTTTGGGCACCGTCTTTGTGCCGACACGGAGCAGCACCTTGATTTTTGATTGATTTAATAGGCCTGTATGGTGTCAGAGGATTGTGGTATACATGCGCTGTTGAAATAAATACCGCTATGCCCTCTGTCTGCGCTGATGCTCATTGCAAAGGTTAACATTGGACATCTTTTTTTACGAGTACGCTGAGATAACACGCAGTGTTCCACGAAGAAACAGGCTGTCCCAATTTGCTTGTGGACTCCCAAAGCTCCATGTTAAAACATTCTTATAAAAAAGGCTAGGGTTGTGTCATAGCGCTCTCTCATTCCAGCATACAAGTAACTCCAATCAGCTAAATCAAACAAAGTTTAAAATTTAACGGGGACGATGAAGTCTTACCTTTATCCGGTAAGGACCGAACCGTGTTGGCGTTGAAGGGTCGGGGCATCCTCAGTTTCCCGGAGGTGGGGTCGGCGACGGAGTTATACAGATTCAGCATGAAGGGTGGGGGTTCTGGGCGACGTGCCGGCTGCTCCAAGGTATTGTTCTCCAAGCCGAAGGCGCGGAAGAGTTCGCCCAGCACTTGCTCCTTCTGCTGCGTCATGATGACGTTCGACTCGTGGCCGGTGCTGGCGGATGTCGAGCCGGTCAGGACCGCATCGGGGAGGTTGGACGGCGGGGAGGGGCGGTCTCGCTGCCTCGACGGGTGCGTTGCGCTCACCAGCTCGCCCGACCGGGGCACGGCCTTAGCTATCGCATGTGGGAGCGATACCGTAAGGTGACAGACAGTTATCACAAGGAGGATGATGGACCGAGGATGGAATAGCATCTTGTGTCGTTGGTGGACAACTCGAAGAACTATGCCTCGCAATACTGATAGCCTACAGCAAGTGATACAAAGCTTACTGATCAGTGTGTACGGCTTGGCAAATACAGGTGTGCGCACGGAGTCGAAAGTTCTGTCACAGGTAGTTGTAGGATTTCGCAGGCCTCCCTCGGAGATGCAACTGCTCTCACCAACGCCCAGTCGTATTATGCTCCAGCTCCACGCGCAGGCAGGTAACTAGACAAACTGACTCGCTTTGAGATCCCAACCAATGTTATGAACCTTCTTTTTTCCCTCTTTATAGCCACTCGTATATTATCAGACGCGTTAGTTAGGGCTTTCTTGTGCGGTTGTTGGACGCTACGTTATACGGTCGGACACATTGAGCAGTCCGCTGGCCCGTCTCTCCCCTGTCAACTGCCGTTGATTGACGTATTCCAGGTGGCTGGTTCCTACTCGGGCGAAACGCAAATCAGCCAATGATACGTGGACTTCTTTCCGCTGGCCAATCCCCTTTGACGCGGGATCGTACTCAGAAGTATCCCCTCCGTAATCCACCAAAGGTGTCAGATTCGCACCCTCCCCGAATAGGGCACAATTAATATTGTGATTGAGTTTAGAGTGCCAATTAGCGGGGGGTGCTCTCTCACCGACAAGATTTTTTTCTTCTCTCGGCCGGTGAATAGGCCCCGGTGCAGGTGTGGTTGTCGCCGGTGAACTAGCTGACTTCGCCGCGGCAATTCTCCTGTGGGGATCGTTCAGGGTAGTCCCTGACAAGTTTTTTTCCCTCTTTCTTTCTGTTCCCGGGGTTCAAATTGAAAGGGCACCACATACCTTTGTGCCCAGACTGCGTGGCGCCGGCACGGTCTTCTATTGACTCATAACGCCTAGCCTGGGGCAGGCTCTCCGTCCGATTCTCCAGCAATGCTAGAGAGGCGGCCAACAGCTAAGCTCGTTAATTCGAGGGCAGCACTGGCCAATGTCTGGCTGAATGCAACACGACGTTAATTCTTACTCAAAATGATTTCCATTCCCTTTCTTCTGAAACGAATCTTCCTTTTTGTCAAAGTTTTCCCTCAGAATGGTGACACTGCACCCGACACGACAGTGCAAATCTGGCGCAATAAATAAGAGGGAACAACCTATTGCTAAAATAAAGATAAAGAAGATGAATTTCCGATATTTAATTGAACATACAGCACCGTCATTTCATGCTGACGACTGACATTTAACCCATGCATTAGCTAAGAGTTGCCTTCAAACTCCACACCAAGCTCCCAAAAAGTTCCCTCAGCTAGGTGGGCACACGGCGGGAAGAGCTATAAATCAAACGTGTGTAAAAGTACCCACTAGCTCACGATCGCTTCTTGATAAAAGGTTAATGGGGAAATCATATGCGACTTTGTCCCGCCCACCAACACTGCCTTTCGTACAGGTTTATGTCGTTTCGCACCGCAGATGGGAAAAATGATCATGCCACGGGAAGAACTAAATCAGCTCAACCCATTTTTGGCTAAATATTATATTTAGATCTGGTACTGCAGGCCTGTGAAGTCTGAGGTCACTCGAGGTTGCAGGTCGCTAAATTCTCCGCCAAACTAACTCTGTAAGGATCCTGGACTCTTCTTGGATACTGAGTGAGTGAGACGGATCTGCATCAACAGTCAATGGAGGTATGGCTAGATAAATTCTTCATTTACTTCTAATAGCAATTATTTCAACAAATTGTAAGTGTAACTAAACAAATGTTATGTACAGAAATATATCCAAGTATTTTGTATCTTTTTCTTGAAATGCCATCCTTGAGTGTCACTGCGGTCACGGCATACTGAGGACCATGCGCCAAAGGTCTGTAAATCTAAAACAGCAAAAAAAAAAAAAAAAGGAAAATGCCTTTAGATTACGACGGGTTAATGACTTTCCCAGACACCGGCTTCCACACAAGAGAAGCATTTTCCGTGCGTGGTTTCCGCCCTCAGTTGCGTGAGCTATGCCCACTCATATCTGAAGTGACGTGCAACTTCCGAACAACGACGGGAGCCGGAGAAGCAATCAACGCTTGAATGATTAGTTTCGAAGTTTGTCGCTTTTGCCGATTTGGTGGATAAGAGGTTAACCAAGGTCGGACCGTTCTTCTGGAAGACTTCCGATCATAAATTTGATTCACTGACCACACAATTATTGCTGAGAACTGAAGTTTCAAGTGAAAAAAAAACTAAAAACAAAACTAAACTGTCGTTTCCCCCTACCCTTTCAAAGCTCTTCAAAAAGAGTTTCCACACGGTGGAAATTGTTGATTGTTAATTTAAATAAGGTCAAGTGTTAATAGCAATAAATTCTTACTGTGCAAGAATTTGTCTGCTCGTGTCGTCAAAGGTCTTGCAGAAATAAAAAAAAATCGAAAGTTGAATTTTCATAATCTCATTGACATGTTTTACCGTACTCTTGGTAAAAGCCTAGGAGCGGGACTAGGTTGGATCTGGGCCCTGCAAGATTACCGGCAAAGGGCCAAACTCCCAGTCTGTAGATAAGCCCAAAACGCGGACGGTTCACCGGAATATCTAATCCGAAGTTCCCGTATCTTGCCGATCCGATGTTGTTGTTGGACAATCTCCCTCTTATCCAAGCTTGGGATAGCTGGCACCCTCCCCCGGGCCGAATAGCATGGTCACCGCTAATCGCCCGACACACCAAATCCTGTGAAAATGTCGCACGTGCATTTTTCCTGAGCCCAGGGCCTGATTTTTTTTTTTCAGTGAGAATTGACTCCGGTCACAAAACCTCCATAAGGGCACGGACCCTTCGTTTGCGCACTGCACACCGGGCACGCATATTAACAGATTCCTGTCTGCTAATTCAATTATGAAAAAAAAAATTGTGGTTCCTTACAGACATTCCACACTGGTCGTTAGTGCGTTTTTCAAAAACAGTTTTGAGAAGTGCTCAAAAACGACACCCCAACAAGAATGAAAAGAAAAATAAGTAAGACAAAGAAACAAATCCACAGTGCAGTTTCTACTAAATGTATAATACCGCGTAAGTATAATCGGTATGTAGCTATTGCTATGATTAAGCACATTACAATTGTCTAAGTAGATGAATCAGTCACGTAACGGAAATGTTTCTAGATCTGTGCTTGTCTCCGCGACTTGAGGTTCATTTCATTCAAATTACGCTAGGACGGTTACTCTCATGGCTTGTTTTAGATTAGGTTTACTTAAGTCTGTTTTTCTATAAAGAAGCCTATTTTGTATTCTAGCAAAGGTGAAAACTAGCACATTCGTTTCAAGGTAATTGGGCGAATCGTATGCCATGCGTAATAAATTATAAAATATTGCGGGGGGGGAGGTAACCTATCCCCAAGGAGATTTTACTGTGGGCGTAATGCCTCCATCAAATATCCCCGTGCAAGACGAAGACATCCCCACTATGTGCCACCCACGTGAATTAACACGCACAACGGTATCATTTGTCGCTGTCTGCATGTAATCGCTTATTTCCCAGAATGGTGCAAGATGCCCGGCTGTTGCAATTGACTGTTGCACTTCTAAGAGAGCAATAACCAGTTCAATTTCCTCTAAACATTTTGGAAGAAGTTTTGTTTTCTTTGTACATTCTCAGTAATGCCAGTACCAGACACTTAGTTGAAACCCTCATAAAATCTGACCATCAGTAGAAAGTCACAATTGCAAACCTTTTTTTCAGAATGCCTTAGAGGTTAATTTCAATTTCAAAGGAGATAATAACATGGACAGATTTTTTTATTGTAGGCAACACTAATGGTACAACGTTGTTCATTGGTTTCTCTGATATATTTTGTTTCTGAATTCAAGTTTTAATAAAAATATAAAGTCAGAAAATCCATAATTTGGCGGTAAAAAATTCTCACGCAGAGTTTTCGCAGCACTTTTTTCAAACTATGTTGCCAGGATGGGCAAAAAAAATGCCAGTTTCTGTCGTTGCCAGGAATGACAACGAATTCCAGGGTATCACTCGAGGAGGGAATTAATACCGCTTCGAGGTAATTTATACCACTTGGCAAGTCCTTGGGTCGTAACACCACACAAAAAGCTCGTTCAGTGCTGGCCCACCACGACGTTGAGTTCGTGCCTTGACAACGGGGCGGCCGTTGATTGAACGGGGAGCAATTCCTTGATTTAATGCCGCGCAGGTGCGCCCGCCAGCCTGGCGCCAAGATGGACCTCTATTGTCCGGTGATAAAAACAACGGCTGTTTCATGTAAAAACCTGGAATGATATGCATCGATCCAGTTTGTACTGATAAAATCAGCAAAAAACTTCTTCGTTCTTGCGAAGGTTATGCATCTATTCATCAGTAAATACTGTGTGGGGCAAATCTTGATGATGATATGACATGGTTATTTCTTTAGTTTTCAAGAAACACGTAGGCCTATTATCGAAATTAAGGAAAAAATAGGCTCAGGAGTCGACAAACTAGTACCATACAGAATTTAGCAAGGATTTAAGTAACACTTTTAAGCTGCAATTATTTACATTCGGTACATATAGTTTCGTTATTATTTTTTGTTCTCTGCGACATTCCGTTCCAAACCTTTTATGCGTTTGCATCACGGAACAGTCGTCGGTTCGTGTACACAAGCTGACTCTGGCGAACTTGTTACTTGCCAGCGAACTAGGAAGAATAAAGAAAGGAAACCTGTCGCTGGAATGGACGAGGGTAAGGGGAAAATATTGACGACAATCTTTGATTACGTGTGATCGGCGCTTGGCTCGAGTGCCAGGCATTTGGAATTTTGTTTTCCCAGCAATACCGAACAAGGCAAAAGAATCTGGTGGGGCTTTGAGGGTGCTTAATGGTTTGGAATAAGCCCTAATCTGCATTGTTACCACCTGGCGTAAACACTCCATATAATGCCACAGGTGTGTGGCCAATCAGGATGGATAGGTATGGCGCGCCATGGAGGAAAACAAAACAACCTCGTTAAAGCTATTTATTCGCCGTGCCTCTGGATTTATCTCGAGAGATGCAGAACACGCATAACCAATAAAGAAATGTGTCCCTAGCGAACACCCTTCGTCATTGGTAAGCCCTTGGACATTATACCTAGTCTACTGGTTCTAGAGAAATAATATTGTTTCCCTAATTATTCGGTAGATCTCATCTTTTCAGACTTATTCGACGTCCACATCTGTTTCACACCACTTCCACTTTGTTTTGATTCAGTCGTCAATTGAAAAAACGATTTAAAGTCGTTTAAATGAAATTGTTGACTCAAAACCATACTTTGTCGACTGGGTCGTTTTAAGATAGAATTGGCACTCCATACAATTTTCTGATTTTGGTGTCCCGTGTATAGACAAACCAAACGTGCTCCGTTAGCGTCACGCATAAGCTATAGAAAGGTGCCAGCGATGTTTGTTCCCTATAATTGTTCTAATTACATCTTCAAAGCTTATAGGTTCCGCCTGTTTCCGTAATTCGACCAAAAAGAAAAAGGAGACATGAGTCGGAATACGAATTGCAGCTTTGACAATGCCTGGCGTTTCTTTCACCGGACTTTTTAATCGGGAAAGTGCTAATTAATGAACAGACGGCTATGCGGTAGTGCAGCGTTGCAGGGTCTTGTTTTCTCACGCGAATGCTGAGCCGCATCTGGGCTACAGAGCTTGAACCTAAGTCTTTTGTGGATGGTCGATGTTGTTTTGTTTGCCTGAGAATTGAGCTGGTTCAGATGGAAGTTTCTGGGAACTTTTTCCACCGGAAGCATTCAGAGAACAGAGTGGTAATTGATCAGTGCGGATGTTTCACTATACTGTGCGCACGCACTTGACATAATTGTTCTTTGTCCATAACATCTTCACTCTCTGTATTCAGAATTTTATCGTTGAGAGGTTCGGAATTGAAGGTCTCTTGAATTTCTTGTTTCTTGAATCTAGAACTAGAGGCGAAGCGATTTGAAATTCTCAAGCATTGAAGAAAACGTCATCCCAAACTATCTCCAAACGCTTTGTATGTTAAAAAAATAAAATTGTAATGTTATTGCATATTTTTATAAAAATAAATGTGCTTAATTTGAAGACTCTTTATCTTTCTCTTTTCGTTTTGATTTTCAAAACTCCAATGTCTATTTTTCAAGTTTCAGGGTTCATGAAATTTTCTTCTTGTAAAAATGACATTTTTATTCCCACCTGACTTCCAGTTTAATTTACGTATTTTTAATGTTAGGCGAATACTGCAACCATAGCACTGTCAACGCCCTGGATATTAAAATACTTCAAGTTGCGATGTGATTTCTAAATGTGAGCATTCTCGTTGCATTTTGTGTCCTATCTCGCAAATGATTAATTTTGTAAAATTTGCACTCCGTCTGAGTTTGTCGTTGGATACACTTCCACCTCGTCACGCAAACCGTCAGCGACACAAAAGCGACCTTTATTAATCTTTCATCAATTACCCAAATGTTATTTTTGCTGGGCAATCTGATATGCCAAAGCTCCTATAACAAATTTTCGTTTATAAAGACAAAGCGGTCCTTTTTTATGAGGTGCTGAAAGTTTATAGCCGGCCTTCAAGACACGTGGCTTTCATCGAAGCGCTGTTTTTCCCAGGTGTTGCTGTAAACATGGAGCGAGCCTTGTTGGGTATGACAACACGTATGATGGGCACTATGTCATTGGGTCTTTACACTGGAGTAGAGAACGCTTTACCGAGGAAATAAAGGTCAATTTTCAACAGTTGGCTACTGCGGGCCCAGGATTGATTACAAAGTTTTCAGCTTTAACACTTTCTGGAGGCTTACCCTGTACAGTATATCTGCATCATTTCATTTCTGAGCACATGGTCTTAGGATGTTGGGAAAAAAAATGGGGTTTTCTGTGGCTTCTGTAGAAGTTTCTCCTTAAAGCGCTTTCCGAAAACCATTCAGGAAACAACTGCCCAAATCAGCAGGCCAATTGTCATTAGAATAACTATTCACTTAAAACTGTAGTGTTATTTTAACACTCTCAATGTTGTGGTAACCGAGGTGACTAAATTAACACCGGTTAATGCCACAGTTTTGCAGTGTTGGCGGTTGGGTCCAATTTCTTAGAAACAATAATCGTTAAGGAAAGACGTTGCAAGATGCAATTTAGCACAGGCCTCGTTATTTATATTGCATTTCCACAATGCGCTTTTCAGTTGGCATTAATAACTGGGAAAAGTTGAAGATTTTGTTCAAAAGGTCACGGAGACTTTTTTAATTCTAGATTCACCATGGCGTTTCACCACACCCAAACTATTACCCATCTTTTCGGATAATTACGTGGACTCCATTACGCATCAAAGAAGCACCCAGAACCAAAATTTCGGGGGTGGAGATAAATTTGTGTTCGGGTTGGGGGTGCTAAAAGTTTAAGACCCTTCTTAAGGATGAGGCTACGTTTTGGATCTTTTTACACGATTTGAAATGAAATAGAATAGACCGAAAATTCACCATTTCTCATTACTTTTCAGTAAAGATTAGGTGGGGGGGTTGTCTTCATCGGCCCCCTGGATGCACCCTTGTACATTTTGGGGGGGTGTGCCCCTGTGCCACTAACCCACTCGGGCCAGTAACTTAATCTGCACAGGATGTTGCTCGCGCGGTTGTGAGTGCTGAAAAAAAATGATTCATCGCCTGGGTTTTCTTGTAGCTTGCACCTGTTGTTGGACTAATAAATTGATTGATGCCATATCCCGATAGATTGCAATGAAAGTTACAGTAAGTTTATGAAGTTCAGAGTCTGCTAAAACGAGATAGACTGATGTCTTAAACATCTCATATGCAACTGAAAAGTTATTGATTTCCAGAAGCGGTAATAACCCATATGAAGCCCCCCCCCAAATGTGAACACTCACTATTATATTCACCGTGGCTTTTTGTGTTGTGCGAAATAATTTGCCATCCTGCAGATAACCGTACAGACTGAGACCTTGTCGAATACCCAATTAAGACAGCTGAGAAGTATCATTAAAGTACGGTAAGTATCTCATGGTTAGTGATATAAGAGGGGTCCGCAGTGACAAGAGCAAACATCTACTCCCTCGATCCTGAGCTCAGAGAGGAAATCTCTTTAAATGTGACCTCATATAAATAGAAACACGCTCGCCAATGAAAGCCAATTGTCTGGGAGGCGTCGTGCTCAAAAGGCTGGCTGACTAAGGGAAACAGCGCATAGAAGACTTAATCGCGATTTGTGTCCAAGTACAATTTTACCAATTTCTCTGATAGAGCTTATAGCGGACATTGATTCCCAGGACAAATTTCGAATAAATTGCCGAGTTGAGTCAGAAACATGACTCATCAATCTTGTTCTCTTTAAAGAACGTGGCAACATGAGGACTGCGAATTGAGAATAGTCTGTCATCCATCATCAATCCAGAAAGCGGCTGTGTTCACAAATTATTTGAAGAAATTAACCCCGCTTGAAATTGTAAGATGCGGGCGATTCGAGAGTGCTGAAGAAACTTTTTCAAACAGTGAAGATCTTTAAACTATTATAAAGGAAATGATATTGCTGTGAATAAAAAGTAATAAAGAATATTAAAGACCAGGCTCTCAATTCTGCTTTCAAATGAACAGTGAAGAATTAGACACGATAGTTCCTTTAGAGTTAGTGTGCAATTTATTGACGCCTGTGACAATCAAGAATAGAAATGAACATAATAATATCTTATCTCGAGCCTATGAAATGGACAGTTAAATAGATTTAATCACACTAATACATGTATACATACATGTACATGTACATGAGTACCCTAGAAAATTGGTCCCAAAACATTCACGGTAAAAATGAAATGACACGATTATCACTCAGTCGTCCTCAAACTAGTCTCATGGACGAGTTCACATTCGGTCATAACTTCTTGACGGCAATCACGGAAAATCAAAAATCAAGAAAGCAAAATAGAAGAGCAAATATTTGGAGCAATCGAATGATGAAAAACCCAAAGCTCCACACCTTTTTTCAGCTTTAGGGAAACTCAATTTTGCCGTCGATATGTCTTAAAATCAAATGTTGGTAACATCGTCCAATCAAACAGGGAACCACACCAATTTATGGTTGAAAACAATTTAAAAAAAAATCAACTTCCAACTGCCCTGTGTGATGGCATTATGCCAAGGACATACACAACTATAGTCAAATTATAAAAAAAAATCACACAATTATGCAAAATACAGTATAGTTTCCCAGTGCTTTGCATAATGACTTCTAATCAACTGTTTATACATGTACTTGTATCGTATGACGTATATAAGATTACAAGAAAAA
This sequence comes from Acanthaster planci, assembly GCF_001949145.1. The sequence continues at coordinate 1,565,604 of NW_019091355.1, read as the reverse complement.
TCTTACAATTTTAAGTACATATTTTATAAACAAATATACATTAATAATACCAGTGTGCAGTTTTACTGTGTCAGATTAATAGTGAAAAGAGCGCAAAACTTTTTACTGCACTGCGCATCATAGAGACAGATTTGAATGTATACACAAATCTTGTGAGATCTTGAAAATATCCTGTGATATCCGAGAAAGAGTCCGAACTAAAAGAATTCTCCATCGTCGCCGCGGCAATGCTTCAACCAATAAGTCGGGCGCGGTCGCATTTTCAAAGTTGTCAACACGCAGACTCTTATATATTCCCTCCTTGAGCTACAAAATCGGAAAGCACACTGGGAAACTACCAGAAACGCTGCTAGGGCCGAAACTGCCATATGGGGTTGGTACTGAGGAATCAGATCCCTGGCAACCTTAGAAAAACCAATCCAGAAACAAGACTTGAAAGCCATCAAAGCGGCGGTGCCATGCTCGCGCGCGCAAGGGGTACGCGCGCGTTACACATCTCGCGCGGATGAGGTGCTACAGCAGTCATGGCGTCTTTTCCGTTTAGTCTATATGCATCTGCATTCGTTGATCACGTGGACGGTCATATCCTCCCCCTCAGGTGTCTGGAAGATGTGAGGGACGTACTCCTTGGGAGAGCAGTACGTGTTGGGGAGCAAAACTGCTGCGCAGTTTGTGCTGTGAGTGGGAAAAACAAGGGACGGAATCAAGATTGAGTACCTTCCAGATAGAAGCCCCGATTTTCAAAATGTCAAAAGAAATGTATTCTCCCCTATTCTATTACAATACATTCAATAAACTAATTCGTCAATAAAATTAAACCGCTCTGTAAACGACAGTATAGATGTTCTGATATACGTTGTTCAACAAAGTAAATTTTGCGACGAGAAATGTGAAGGCTTGTAAGCGGCTGTTTTGCATTGTGTAGCAAAATAACTCACGGGTTGGATCGCTTATGAATAGATGAAAGATGGGGCACGCGTATACGTTTCAAGAGTATTCAACAAATTCACCCTTTAGAAAAGAGCTAATTGATAAATTGCTCAATGTAGAACTTGTTTGCGATTAGAATGAAACGGAAATTTCCAAGACAAAGTTTTTTTAAGTGTTGCTCAGAGAGTTTAAATTTTTCTGAGTGGGAAAACCTACCGTCGGATACATATGCCTTTCTTTTCCGTGCAACTTCCAAGACATTTGCCAACATCCATTTCCTGTTTAAAGACAAAATTAGATGTAGAAGCGCTCTTAAAAATAAAAACTGGTTCTCACATAGTTCGGAGTTGTGCCTATTTGTTTGTAACATATCATGCTTCAGTATGACGTCATGGCATTCTTGTGATTCTACTAAAAATAATTCTTCCCCTGAGCGTACATGAGTCACAGTATATTACAGTACCTGTACAGTGTCGTAATATTCCTCAGTTGTCTCGTTGAATTTCCGGATGTAGAATGCCACCATGTGACTGGCTCTGTAACAGCTCCCGGTGCAGGAACATCCGGTGATGACGTCAACGCACTCGTGACCTGTGACCCGAAATCATAAAAAATCTCCTAGGAAAGTGACAATACGCCTTAAGACCTATACAAGAACTGAGTAGCGTTAAATGCTTACTGAATTTGGATTAACAGCTACATTTATTCAAATCCTTTCTAGATTTGACAGAATACATTTCCATTGTGTAAGTCAATTCTTGGACGCATGTGCCTGAAGGAGACGAATTTGTAAAACAAAAACATAACGGGGGTATATTGTCGTTTCAGGAGAGATAATAAAACCCCTCCAACTTTCATCAAATTGACGGTTTCTAAATACTGTTGCACTAATTTGTTAGAAATGTCACACGAGCCATATAAAAATATGCAAGCGCCTCCCACACTTGAGTCCAAAACACCTTCCACTGTGTGTTCATCAGGTACTGAACAGATACTTACGCAGTTCATTTAAGAGATTATTTATAGTTAGTTGCTTTTTTTCTGTGATTGCAAGCGTCGACAGTTGTATTTAATTCCCCTGTCCAACATCTGTGTAAAGGTCAGGGATTAACTAAGGCGTAGTTCTAGCAACGTATGCGTCATTTCGCCACTGATTGGACCAACATCACCACTTCCAACATACCGTTTGGACCAAGAACTGTTTCCGTTTTGTTCTTGGTAGCTCGACAGTCTATACCAGAATCTGAAAAGAAGATAAAGCCCGAAATCATTGAAATAATTATTCAAATAATATTTACAACAAAGGTGCAAAAAACTTTGAAATTATTGGAAGCGATTTCGGATTTGACTTATCAATCCAAAGAAGCTTAACTTATAACGACGAGCTTACCGCGACCATTGAAGCATCTACCTCGACATTCCCCGACATCGATGGTCGTCTCGTATGGTGTATTGTGGTGAAAAACTTTGTAAAGAGGCTTTCTCTCGCAAGGGTGCAGCTTCGGAACGCAATGGCAGCCTTCGATAACCTGTAAACGGATCAGCCAAAATTACTGCTTGTGTTTATTTTGTACAGAATCTGTACCTCATATTGGGAAAATGAAAAACCAATGGTGAATGACTAACCCTTCTCTGGTATGCACAGTGAACTTTCACTTCTATACTCTCCTTTTTATCGTTTCCTTTACTTAAACAGGGTGGTCATAAACTAAATGTACATGTAGTATCATTCCAATTTCAAATAACTTAGTAATGAAATTGATTTCTGCAGTGAAAAATTACAAGACATTATGGAAGGTGTTTATAGCAATGGCACAACGGTCTTGATTGAAATAGCCTCGCATAAATTCCTCAGTTTGTTCTTTTAATTGCACAGACTTGGCGCGCCATACTTCTCTCGGTTCGTTTGTTTGCTTTTCTTACCTCATAGTCCAGGGGAGACCACGCGTTGGCATACAAACTGCGCTCAAGGAGAGTTCGGGTTGGCAGGCAAACGTTGCCGTCCTCGCACGGTTGATCACACTGGTGAATGAAGCGGAAGCAGCGTAAGATACATGACCGCAGACATAGGTTTAACATTCAAGTGAAGAAAGTCCAGAAAATAACAGTATGGAACGCAACTGCGTTATAACACGAAGTGTATGATACATTTCCCGAAAAGTGTATTACCGGCTATTCTCCACTCCCGAAACTTAAACACATAGACAACAAGCAACCAGAAAATAGTACTGAGAGATGCTAGCCGAAAATCTGTTTCCTGCTTTATTCTTTTCACTGAATCACGAAGAACCTATTCAAGTGCACGAAAAACAAAATCCGAAGTTCAGGAAAATACGAAGCCGCTGGTACTAGCAGAGCTTAAATGGTATGCCACGCTTGATTGACGGAGTTAGAACTATCCAGTGCCATAGCGTCCGCGAGTACAATAATCCCATGTTGTCTTTTTTTCATGGCGGGACAAAGAAGCAGAGTTTTCCTTCGGAAAGGTTTTACGTGCAAATCCGGCAGAGAGGCCTTCTCCATAAGGCTCGATTTGACGTGCATGTGTTGCTGGCTGACGTCAAGTGGGTCATCCGGGAACAGTAAAAAGGAGAAGTGTCAATCTTGGTTCGTGATAAAAAGAACTGACAGGCCAAAAGTTTCGACGACACACCCGCTAAAGTCCAAAGGGGCAATCACCTCTCCTTAGGGCCCACTATGGGACGCGTAGGATGATGTGGGGCATTTTGCACTAGAGGGGAATGACATATCGTGTAATGGCATGACGTACAGGTCCATTGGGTTTCACAAGGTTTTTTCCACCCTAGAGAGAAAACGATGAACCATTCATGTTCAGCCCAGCGAACTTTCAGTGTTGCGCCGAGGGGGGAATCCAGCATCTAACCAACTGTGAGCAAGGGAACAAAAATCCCAGTTCAGCTTGACTCTTTTCTTTCCAAATGATCACGTTGACAAAGTAAATCTCCATTACATAACACAGAAGATTCACCTATGGGACAACTTCGACAACTTTCAAAATGACTAATGTCATTTCAAGGTGGACGATGTTGGTTCTTTGACGAAACCTTTTTTTTATTCTACATAAAATGGAATACGCTGTATATATATATATCCCTATAAGGGTTTTCTTATTGAATCTCAGTTCAAGCAATCTGCCTGACAGAAACCTACCACGGGTCCTTGACGCCTCCGTCGCTTGACAAGATCCCCGGGGTTCTGGGTCGGATCCCGGGGGACAGTACGGTCCAAATATGTCCGCCGACACCGCCCAATGTCCTTTCTGATCGGTCGCCTTGCTGAGGTATCTGTGAAAAATAAGCCGCAACAGGAAAGATGCAAAATAAGTAAAGACAGATCTTTTAAAAATGTATTACCCCCGCCCCTACTTTAAAGCAATCATGTCGATCCCACGTGATCAGTTGTACCTGCTCTTCAGCAGGGTTAATGTCTTTCGTGTATGGCAGCTCCCTGAATAACCAGTATAATCGGAATTGTAAACCATCCTGGAAATTAATACGAAGCGGAACAACTAAACGTGTCTCTACGCGTTGTGAAGCGCCATTGCGTAGCCTATACATACAAATATTATTTTTCTGTCGCATCCCACATCCGCTACCGGAAAAGTCATCATTTTTGGAAAGGTCAAGTTGTTTGTTATAAACTGTGGCTGACGCGCCAGTACTTTTCGTCGTGAAGATAATCAAATGAAATGAAATCAACTCACGTAAAACGCTCACAAACCAGCCCACGATTGTTTAAATAATTAATCTGTAGACCATCAACAATAAATAGATGAAAGAACATTCGAGACTTTAAGTACAGCGCGTAAAAGCTTGACGTCATGGTTTTCCTGCACACTGACTCAGCCTTCAGCTTCTGCTTAAAAGGGAGTGACTTCTCTGGCCCAATATTTGCGAAAATTCTGTTTCATTCTTGGCCCAGAAAGAAATATCAGGCAATCGCACCTTCGGCTTTAATATTAAAAACTTTATCCCAAGCACGTTTAGCAATGGACTCGTTTGTTTTCAGGTGCCCTACAATGTATGTGCACGATTAATGAATTTAAAACCTGAGATTCATTTTCATTTTGGATTTAGCTGGTCAGTTTTTTCAATTCACCAGCATCATTCTACTTCCTTCCTCCACAAAAGCAACTGTCGCTACTCACAGCAAGCCCACTTCAACATGGAAATATTTCGAAAGAGATCTGGCGCATATAGGTACAAAATACAGTGCGCCGAAAGTCGAGATAATTTTGCTGTTGTTTGTAAAGTCAGCTTTCTTGCGCTGTTTTGACAGTTAAGACAGATGTCCAAAGGTATGGTGATGTCCTCTGGTGTCTCAGCCGTGATCGTAATGCATCAAACAGGGCTATAAATAACAAAATAGCATTTCCTTCTTTCTGTTCGTTTGATACTCACCAACCAGAAAGTTCAAGAGTACTTTCAGTAATTCATCGCCTTCACAAAAATACCAAACACAGTTGTGCTTAATTGCTTTTGCACGTACCGTTTGGAGACAGTTGGACATTCTGGAAAACGGTCAATGTTGGTTCAAAGTTGTAATTTTTAATTTACTATCAATTGTAACTGGTATAACAAGCCACTACAGTGGCTTTTGTTTAGTTTTTTACTTATCGATATTTAGTTTTATTTTCCCCAAAACACTTATATAAATAGCGATTTTAGTTCCTGAAATTGAAGGATACACGATTGGTATTTTTACATATACTTTTCACTGTAGAAGAACAGTTGTAACTTCAAATAAACACCTGCTAATTGGAAAAAAACCATGACCTAGTGCACGAAACGTGACGGACATAATATTTATGTCACGTTAATTTTTTTCATCGAACATATTACAGTATAAGTGCACAAATGATTATTCGTACCCTCATGAGTGTGCCGATGTACAAAGAAATGGCGAGGAAAAAAATAAACAAGCAGTCTGAATCTTCGTTTTGAAGAAGCATAAGCGTCTACGTTTTTCCTCCCAAGCCGATACGTGTGCTTTTCGGATACATTGAATGTATCGTTCTTATGTTACGTGTAAATCGGACAACTCCACAAAGAGGGCGCTTTGTAAGAAGTATGACGCATGAAAGATGCACGTCAGTCTCTCAGGAGATGACGAAAACAAGACACTGGATGAGTGGGGGCGCCGCCGCGCGCCGTTAGTTATAAAGCCAGTTCGGGTGTTGGAAAAGGTGGTGCACAGACTTTAAACGCCGTTGTCACAACATCGACGGAACATCGTTATGTTTGCTTCTGGTCGAACACAGGCTTGTAACATGCATTCAGATTTGCCTTAATACCTTTCTAGCCAGTGTCTCTGAGTAGGCTTCATTACTTGCTCGAAGTTAAAATCAAACATGAATTTGTAGATGGTACATGGCACTAGCGGAATCGATGACTTCTTAGGTTTGACTATAATTTCGCATGAGACACATTTCGTCCAGATCTGCTTATTACTTACAGCAATTTGTTTCACGAATCGAAGTGGTCTATAAACGATACTTCCAAAGTTAATCAGCTCCGAAATTAATTCTTCCTCAGCGAATTGCGGTGCTGGAAATTCGATACCAGATTGGAAGATTCAGAAAAAAGAACGAAATGGCGCTAGGAAGAGTAGTGAACTCGTCTGTCATAAGTCAAATCGCAAGTGAACCCCCAAAAATGGGAATGCCAGGCACTAACAACGACAGATGACTGAAAGGAAACATCTTTGTCACGCTAGGGTAACTTTTGGTTTTACTGGAGATTGGAAACTAGGTCACTTGTAATTGGTTGGTGATGACGTGTTGTTCAGTTACTTCCTGTTATACCAGGAGAATTCAAGAGTATTATTATACATCCCGACTATGACGTCACGACACTCACCAAAGCCAATGGTGTGGTATTTCTTCTGCCTGTAGCAGCACTTCGTGACCGCCTCGACTGCCTCGTCAGCCAGGGTGCTCGACGAATCACCGTCCAGAATTTTGCCGCTCGGCCAATCAGACTCAGCCGCCGGCTGCTCGGATCCCTGGTAGAAACTCGCCTGAATTGGAGGATTTGGGTCGGAGACGCTGGGCGCGACATGGGTTCGCTTTGTTGTTCTGGTCGGAGGCACAGCACGAACTAAGCAAGAGACAATCGTGACAGAAATGTATCATTCATCTGCAGGCTTCTGAAAAGCTCCAGGCAGGAATTACGCACAGAAAATGTTTTCAATGCATTCCAAAAACTGTAGTGTTAATTCTACACCCTTGGTCCTTGACGTCCAGCGTTTCCCAGTACAGAAATGCAGGAGTTAAATAATGACACCAATGTACCATATATTTGCAGATTACGCAAACCGGGTAACTTTGTCAAATGACTCTTTCAATACAAACGGCACTCGATGTGAAATAATTATTTATAAGGTTGTATAAAACTTTCGTTCACATCGAGCAGGAATATTCTGGTAGATACAGAAGAAAAATCAGCTACAACGTAGTTGTAATTCTATCAGTATTAAAACCAACGAGCGTTTTGGGGGAAAAAAAGAAGATAACTATTGCAGTAAATTCTATTGAAGGGTTGACCTTTGTAAATTCAGTAAATTGTTACCTTCCTTAGCTGGACGGTTTTTTAAAAACTTCGTACGATTGCGAGGGAAAAACGCTAGCTCTATCATCAGTCTAAGTTTGACGTCATGGCATTTTTAAACTTGATAAACCACCTTACAACTCCTAAAATAAACCATGCTTTGTTGAATCTAATACAGTGTTCTCGCTAAAATTCCTTCCACAAGTCATTTCCTAAAACGGCCGGCACACATTGCAAATAATGCCAGAGGTTCGTCCGGTTCTTCTGTCAAAAATCTGCAAGTGACAACGTGTCTTGGTTTTGTGGGCCTGGCTTTTAGTACACATCGCAAGAATCTAATCGGGGCATCGAAAGCGACAGTTGGTTGGTGGCATGCGGATACATCGAGTTTGGCAACCCGTCAACTTGGATAGTGTAGGGCAATTAAATGGCTTTTAGCTGGCGTCTCAATATAATTATTGAACGGGAAGTTGTCTGACGTGGAATTAACGCTTTTTGGGCTAACTTATTTTCAACCTTTCACCAGTGGGTGAAAGACGTTCAAGCGCTTCTTCAACTTATACGACCTGCTACCTAAGAGTGGTTTTACCGTGTACATTTCGGACTTGAGAAGTAAATGACCTTTTCTCATTAAAAGTGCTTATTGGGACCGTTTGTACAATCTTTACAATGCACTTGTAAAATCTTTATTGCAGGTTGAAAGTTACATGCTGGAGGTAGTATAACAATCGAGGCTTAATTTGAACAAGTTTACAAAGTCGGTCACATTTGATTTAATTTCAAGTCACAAGCTCCCATAATGCAACGTTGTACAAGTGTTGCCTTACTTATTATCTTTCACCCCGTTACTTGCGACCGAATGTATAATTTGACTTCCGATGGATTAGATGACAGTTCAACTTGAAGTATGAAATTGTCAAACTGCGCATCGCTGATCACTGACAGTGTTCTGTAAAGCGTCAACCGAGATCGTTTCCTATGTAATCAAAATCATTTTGTGGGCCGGGGTCGACCATGCAATCTTTTCTCTTAGTGATACATGAACGTCCTGTAAATCGCACGTGCGTGACAGCTGTTCGGGTTCGCGGAACTGCGCGGCATTATTTGCTGAAGAACTTTAACGTCAAATACAACCCGTAGATGGGAATGTTTGTGGTATATCCCCATCTCTTTCAGGGATAAAATGTCGGTATGAGAAAAGGGGCAAAGGATCCGAAAGAGAAACGATGTAGCTATTGTAGTTTCAGGTGGGTCGCACAGTAGCTATAAGTGGTACGCTCTTCCTTGATATTGGACGGATAAATGACCAGAGAGTTTTGTCCTTCAGTAACTACAGTGTAAACAATGGGTAGACATTCTGTGACAGTGATGGATATTGAGAGGTAAATTGCCGCCAAAATGCGGCTGAATTAGTTTGATAGCGCAGCACGTCAGTTTGTTGTTGAGTGCGTATGTCTCTCACCGCAAAACATGCTGCTCTTCAATCTTGACGTAATTTATTGCATGACCGGAGTGACAGCGTTGGCTAAAGGGGGCGAGCATGGAAGATAAAGAAAAGAGAGTTGACAGAAGACCCAGGGGGTAAAAACCAATTCATTACAGGTATTGAAAGGAAGGATAAAAGCTGCTCGAAAATGAGGTAGATAATAAAGAGAGGGGTTATTTCAATGATAATGAGGGCAGAGCAAGGGGATAGACCTACCATGTCTTGCGAGGAGGCTGGCAACTATTGCGTAGATTAAGCAACAACTTGTCCACTGGAACAGCATTATTGCCGTGTGCTTGGTGGAGAAAATTCTCATGGTGTTGCGTTCATGTAGAGCCACCCGATCAAAGTGTTTACTTGAGTGGAGTCCAAAGAACTACGAAGTTCCAGGTTTTTGTTTTTGGGATTCGGTGTGTGTAACGTATCCGGGTTGGCTGGCTGGGTATTCAAAACGGTATTTGCCTGGTTTTACGGTTCAGTGTCGATGAAGTCCGGGTTTGCTGCACATGAAAAGAGGTCGTGATGTGGAACCCCTCACGTTCGTTTGCTGCCGTGCCGACAAGGCCGCGGGACTGCACAGGGCTCCTGACGGCATCACTTGTCGAGGCAAGGACGGGAGCCCGGGGTATAGACTGGAACAACACTCGGTAACTTCCCGCGCTCTAAGGGCGATGGGAGCGCTGGCAGTTGTGACGGCACAGCGCGGTCGCTTCCCCCATTGCGAAAGTGGCTTTCCGCTTAATTGGGCCCTTTTTATCCCGCGCTGAAGAGAAGGAGACACCAAGTCTAGACCCACTTTTGGCCGAAGTGCCAGCATGTCACGCTGCCTGGCGACAGTTGCCGGCCCGGTAACTTTTGCTAAGGGACACTTGTAAGTTTTTTTTTCCCTACGAAGCGACGTTCCCACCCTCTCACCCCTTAACGATGCGCGTGTACACGAGGATCCAGAGTGGCGCACATTGTTTCCTGAAAATCACCGGGCATTACTAAGCAAAAAAAAAAAAAAAAAAAAAGATTGAGATGCATGCGGCTGGAGTTGAACACTCGGATCAGGCCCCCAGATTTCGTCTGATAAGCCGCAGTCAGCTGGCTCCATCGGCAGGGCGTTGATTTGATTAGAGGCGGTAAAGCCGACTAGATGATGATGTCATCCTCGTTCACCTGAAAAGAGCAAACGTAGGTAGCAGGAGTTTGTTCCTGGACGGCCTAGCAAAAGTGAGGAGGGGGGTGTCAAAACTATGAAGGCAGCTCATAAAGCCCCGGTGTGTGTAATTGCAGACGATGTGTACCACATGAAATATGCTCTTTATCGAAGTCCAGAGGATGATCGTTGTGCGCTCAAGCTGTCCCGGACCCTTGATAAAAAACTTGTCACTGTTTCTGAGCCGACGTTATAACGAGTCGATCTGTAAGGAGTATGTTCGTTCCGCAGCCTCGGCTAATGCAGGGCGTATCTGACGTACGGACCACGAGCCAAAGTGATGTTTACCTTAACAGAGCCAAGGCCAAGGAACCTGGCAAGTTGCCAGGTGTGAGCGACGGACTTTCACTTTATCGACCAAGACGTAAAACCACTCAGCGTAGCATGTCGCAAACCCCACCCCAGAACTGTGGTCCCAGAAGTTCTTGTTAAAAATTAGCTGCCATTTTTACCGAATAACTCAAGCTTTGATTTCAACGCGCTGATAAACCCTTTTTCTAGGCTGGATGTTGATATTTTCCCCTGCGCTCCCTCCTAAACTTTAACGATCTTTGGGTTCCCGCGCAAATCATTGTAGAGGGCGCTCTGTAATCAACGTGGGGGCGACAGCTTGTGGGAAGCACCGTGGCACAACCGCGTCCATACACTGGTTTTGTACTACATGTACTTTCTAAATTCCAAAGATTGAAGATTCACTCTATTCGAACGAAAATTCAATCCCTCTGATTGAAATTAAGGATCAGACGAATTGGAGCGAAATTTCTTTACTCCAAAAGATTGAAATTTCGCTCGAGCTTCCACTGGAAGGGGCTATTTTCGGCTTTTTTCAGTCTAAATTCAGAGTGATTTTCACTCTAAAACGTCTTGTCCCTAATTTCAATCTTTCCGATTTAGAGAGTAGTACGCAGGACAACTATGTTCCTTCAACCTCGACACACCGATATGCGATATGCACTTGGGCGTCGCTGCTAGCATGGATGGATTGGATCTCAAGGTCGAGTTCGGGCGGCCTGTTCTTGACACGGGTTTCTTGTTCTCGCGCTCGAACGGCCCGGCGGGAACACAACTCAAGAATACTGTTCTCGGAACAGGATCACACACCACCTCCTCGTCAGGGTTTTACAGGAACACACGGAGAAACTCGTGAGATTTTGATTTTTGAACAGCAGCAAAAAGTAAAGAGATGGCTTCCAAAGCCATAGACAATGGGAAGTTTTGCAAAATTAACATTAATAATTTTCTGTAACACAGAAATGAATGTTTCTGTTTATATAGAAAAGAATTCAGCCCATCCAAACATTAACTCTCGAATAACGTAGCCCACATGGACGCCACCCTGTTGCATGTTGCTTGTCACTAACTACCAGCGATAAACCGGTTGTTTGTTCCCGGCGGTCGAGCGGCCGACCCACGAACAACAAATCGAGCTGTTCGTGAACATACGGGAACAAGCAGCCCGAACTCTGCCCAAGTGTCTGCCAGCTCTGTCTTTGCCAATGTTGGGGGTGCAGTTTGTAGACATAGGGGTGCAGTGTCCCAATTCTCCACCAGGCGGAGGCGCACAAAGAGTACTCCTGCAGATTGTTTTGAAAAGGGGGGTCTGTTTGGGCCACGAAATGGTGGGATTGTGTCAGTATGGCCCAGGATCATCTCTGTAGATTCAGGGGCACCCATCTGGGGGCAATGCAGACAAAACTGTGATTGAAATTTGTCAGAAGAGCCCGTGGAAGGTTTATTTATTTATTCATTTATTTATTTTATTTATCAAGGGTGAGCCAAATCGGTATACATACTGGTTTCCATTCGGGCCCTGCGTATTTCAGTTAAAAACAAAAGTACCATAAAAAAGATATTAAAACTAAATTACAACATAAATTCACATGAACAAAACTGGTATAAAATATACGTAAATTAAAAATGACAATGTACATGTATATAGAGAGCAGAACATCGAGTAATGTATATTAATGGAAATAAAAATAGAGAATAAGACACAAATATAGAAACATGTGTATTATGTAAACAATAGTTGAAAAAGCTCAGTTTTAAAAACTGGAAGAGACTCAATTTGTCTGAGAGTATTCGGCAGATCGTTCCACATTTTAGCCCCAGAATCAGCGAAGCTCGAGCTTTGTCTGTTTTGTTACCCTTTGTTACCCTAAATCTGCTCTATTGCCTTTCAGGTTGACAGTTTGGTTACTTCATCATTGGCCGAATGAGGTCAGTGATCATTGTTTTCTGAAGTCCTGCACTCACTTTCCAGTTTTGCATATATTTGAGCGTAATTACAGTGACTAACCGCATGATCATGCCTGGTACAGGTGATCTTAGATTGTCCGTGGTCCCTTTTCAAAAGCAACCTCAAAGTTTTGCAACATTTATGAGTGTTTGGCGAGCTGAGTAAAATGCCACTGGCGGTATAATGTTTAGTGACAGTTGAGCTTCGTTTCGACGAAAAGTTTTGCATGTCATCAGTTGGCGGTGATAAAAGGCAAAAATGATAATCTTATCAAGCCGAAATTGTCTTTAAAAATGTAGGGTTTTCGAAGGAAAAGCAACAGTCTGCCATTATTGGGGCCATTTTAGATAAATTTTTTTCACAAAAATCATAATTACAAATAATTACAAAAGGAGTCAAGTGTACGGCAAATTTTTTCTTTCGAACTTAAATTAAGTAAAATGGGTTTTTTGTACAAAATTGAAAGTTCTGTTGGAACAAATTCAATAAAATGCAAAAGACAGTTTTCTAGAAAAGGGGGCAATATTGAAGTGTAAAAGCAATATTTAACCACTTATTGTGGTGCGATGCAGGATGGGTATGGGACTTGGAGCTCTTACAAAGAGCACATTGTTCAGAGGTCTCCGTATTTCACTGAGTTGAAGCCACAAAAGCAACAAGTGCAGCATTTTTATCCGTCAACCTTTTGTCACTGAATTTTTGGAAACTTCCACCACCTCAAAAAAATTCTTTGGTAATTATAACTATTGACACTCCCTTTAACTCTCTTGAGGACTTTCAGCAGTGGGTTGTATTATTCTCGGTTGACGAGGTAGAGCTCAAGCGATAGAAGCCTGATCCCTGACCCTCACCCTCGTGCTCTTGGTCTGCATTACTTTTGATGTTCGTCACGCGGACCATGCGACTCTGATAATGTTTCCACTTTATGTACAGCATACCAGCAATGAGGGCGCTAGATACCACCACCACTACGCAGACCGCTACGGCAGCAACGGTGACTGAGTTCAACTGAAGGGATTGGACGGTCGTACATGTATGTGTGCGCGTGTACCCACCGCTGACTGCCGTCGATAGCAAAGCCGCCGTTACAGCGCCGTCCAGTACGGAAGTTGATTTTGCTGTTGGTGTTTCTTCGTTGCGTTGTTCTGATGTTTGCTGGTTTACATCTCCTGATGACGTACTTTGCACTGTTCCAATCGAGGACTCTGGTGGAGACGTTGAGAAAGATACAGCAGACTCAGTTGATGGGCTCGGCAAAGCCGGCTCAGGCACAAACGACCTGAAGGTAGCGCGGGCCACGTTGGACATTTCGCTGAAGCGACCATCCCCGTCTGCCGCCTTGAGGGCGAAGATCACCGATGACGCTGGCGAGCTTGTGGCGGACTCACCGATAGGAACCCGAACGGTGAAGCGTTCCGCATTCATTGAAGCTCGAGGCTGGGTCATATTCCCGCGGAGAACGTCTGATGTGGACACTGGTGTGGCACTGTCGAAGTTATCGACGATTGTCGCAACATTTTGAGCGTATCTGATGTCATACAGAGACGCTGGAGGGCAAAAACAATCACAGAAGGTTATGTCTAGAAGGTAGCAATCCAGTGGCGTATCCAACGGGGGACGGAGGCAACTTGCACCCATGACGGTTGTTTTTTAACAAAGAATACTTCATAGGTAAGAAAGTAATCGGTACGCTCATTTATCAAATATTAGCACCATAACCCTAAAAAGCATGGATGTCAGGACTGCGATAAAAAGGCTTCTGGTTTTTTTCCCTTCAATATCATACTGAATTTGCCCAAAGCCGCATTCGCTTTTTAATTTGCCCCAACGGCAAAAGCTGGATACGTCGCTGTGATGAGTATGACCGAATTTCCGACACCGTGGTGGCCATTGAAGCTGTGACAGAGTGAAGCTGCGTCTTTATTCATTTTAGTGCACTATTGGGACTCTCTTCGAGGCATATTATCGATTACATACCGGTGCCACGGTCGGCGTCCTCTCCTGGTGCTGTCCACGACAGCGTCACTGTCATCCAACCGTCTCGGTACCACGTTTCGACGGCGCGAAGGTCCTGGACGCGGCATGGCGGCAAGACGTAGCCTGGAGAGCTGAGAACGCTGGCGTAGTAAGCCGTGATTCCAGCTGCTTGCCGGGATAGGTCCGTGACTGGTGTGCCCTGAAGCTGCCTCGGTTTGGTGCCCGGAGCAAAGATCCGGAAATTCCCTGACAATGCAAAAAGAATGAGATGACTGAATTCATTTCAATATCATGACATTTTACAGGAACAGTCACCATAATGGAAACATCCAGTTGATATCGAGGATTAGCCTTCCACTCATCGTCTGTAACTAAACTTCTCGAGCGTACTATACTCATCAACTGCATCTTGAAAACTCATCAACTGCATTATGTTCCGTATATTACATGAACCTGTTTAAGATTTCGATAAGGGTTGAATTCATGCAGCGAATTAAAGGTTGCTCAAGCTTCTCTAGGTCTGTCGATATTCATTCAACGGAATTCCCCCCCCCCAAAAAAACGGCTTCGTTCCCGCCCACGGCGTCAATCGTCGGTTTCATGAATTTAGATTTTAAAAAGGTGATTTTTACATTTTTCGGTCATAAAGAAACACTAAGAAGTATCCGTACACACACAAATATTGTAGATATTGCCATTCGACACTCCCAGTGTTTGCACTGTGAGGGTTTTGAAGGGGAGTGAAAGTGAAAAGGCTCACCTATTTTGGGAAATCCTGCGTACTCCTTTGGGCTTATGTCAGCGACAATTCTGGGCTGTGATGTGACGTTGAGGGCTGTCGTGTTGGGCCCATTGTTCACGGTGACCTGCACTGTATTAAACCCTTTCTGGTTCGGTTGATCCACGTAGTATCGCGTGTACACTCCGTCGTTTCTACGCACATCTGCCCCTACGACAGAAATATAATTTCATCGTTGCACCTCAACGTGAATTATTACATTCGATCAGAAAGTTAATACGTTGAGAATTTTCTCCAACTTGGACCTGAAGAGAAATCAACTTACCGGCCCCATTATCCAATAATTCGACAATCCTCTCAGGATATCCACCTGGGGGGTAGACAGTAGCGACAACACGGGCCCCGACTACCGGCCGCAACCCCTGCCGGACTTCAGCGAAGAGGCTCAGGCGTTGTCCCGAAGCCGCGTCAATCTTGTAGCTGCTCAGCATAGGGGCGACGACGATGGGTTCTACGTCATCACTTCTTGCGTACGACGTCACGATGGTTGTGATCATCACGGCGTCTGAGCCCGACGGGTTGCGCATGCGCACCTCCCACGGCCCTGTCTGTGTTTAGAAAGCAGAAAGGTCCCATACGTGGAAGAGGTGGAGTTGTTTGAAGTCCGAACAACGAACCATTCTGATATTTTTTCAGGTTACAGTGGCGATGAAATGTGTACCTATCTTTGTACTTTCTGTTGACAATATTTGTATTACAGTGCTTTAACACACGTCGGGCAGGGCAAATAATCCGAAATTAATTAACATCCTCCCAGAGCAAATCCATCCTTGGAAATAATATTTTACAAGACCATTACAAAAAAGGCTGCCCTTTTGGTTACAAATCACCAGATGATAAGTATGAAATTAACCATAATAACATTCATAACATTCACATGACAAATTTAGAATTCTTATCTGAATATTGGAAATTTTTGTTTTGTTCACACTTGTATTCAGAAACCTACTGTCGCTTCAAATCGTCCATCAACGCCATTTCAGCCGTCTACCTTATATTTGATGGGAACCCGTATTCCTTCCTGTATACCTACCTCAGCCGTGCCTTGAATGGAGAACGTCAGGTACTTGAAGTCCGTCCTGTTCTGATACCCGAGGTAGGTACTATTGAAGTTAACTCCACTTGGAGACGTCAAGATGATATCTGTATCTGATTATGTTAGGCATACAAATAGCTGCGTTGCGATCATCTCAATCCGGTTCGTAAGTGTGACATCACTTCAGTTTAAACCGCGCCCACTGCACACATGCACTGCACATAGGGTTACATGCATTGATTGCCGTTCACGTGGAATCATGAAACCGGAAGTTAACGCGCAACTTCAGCGATTCGTCCAATGGGAGCCTGCAAATCGTGGCGCGTCTGCCTTTGTGACGAAGTTACTTACGAACCGGATAGACCATCCAGAATGCATGGGGCAAGGCCATTATCGCACGTGTCACTAAGAAAAAACATGTCGATTTGATGACTAAAAAGTATAGGAAGACTGTCAAATAAACGCCATTGTAGTGACCATTTAGCAGCAGAGCCGGCGAAATTTCCCTCACCAATTGAATCCTGCTCTGTCCAGGTAAACAGTACTTCTGTTTTACGTCCGACTGAATCGTCCAAGCTGAAGTTCCTTGTCTGCTCATCACCTCTCGCAAGATCAACATTGAAGCTTGAAATCTTCAGGTGAGAAAATCAAGATAGAAATTCACATGCTTCATGACATTAAATACTGCAAAATCACGCCGTGTTGACGTCTTGTGGCATAACAGATCATTTTGATTAGGGGAGGGCAGTATATGGTCGACATTTCGCTTGCTGTAAGCTTTGATTTGCCATCGGAAAAAACTGAACCTGTGCTGGGAAAGAACTTACTATGATTCTCCTCTTTGAGTCATGCTCCGATTGGCTCCTGATCATTAGGCCTGCAAACGCTTGGTATAAAGAGGGCACCAGACCAACCAGATCTGTCTGGAAGTGAAAAGATGTCCCGCCTAAAACGACAAAAGAAAGCAAAAGTTACTGCGGTTAATGGTCATAGACTCTTGTGGGCGCAATGGTTTTCCGTGGGACTCTTTTGTTTTTACCGAAACGAAACAGCTCTCCTTGAAGAGCGACCATCATATCTCCAGAAAAAGGCGGCTAATTACACTTTTGGAGTGATATCTTCGACTGAATTTGAAGTTGTATTAGTTTGACTTCTCTAACATTTGACTTTTCTATCGCTCTCAAGATACACTAAAAGTGTTACTTAGATTTTGTTTGTATCATTGAAAACCTGGGCTCGATTCTGAGGTGAAATAACCTTGTCTAATTCCCTAAAACAGAAATCGAAGAGAAACAATTGCTGGTAAAGTAACTGTTTATTACGTCTTATTACAAAACAAAATGAACGACAGGTGAAGTAATTTTTTTCGGAAGAAATTAAATAGGCCAACTGGGTTTTACTAGGCATAATAAAAAATGTGAACGTGGAGCTTTAAACCTGTCTTTGCTGCGATATCTGGAAAGGTGCGGGGGTTCCGAGCGAGAGCAACCGTGTCAACGATAACGTTGTCTTCGACAAGCTTCACGACAGCGTCGTCGGTTGCAGCTTGATCGTTGTCACCACCATCTGCAAACAGGAGAACAATACCGCCGGCCGCAGATCTCGTTCCCTCAAATGACAGAACCTTCATGATAACACCACATTTGTGTCAAAATAACGACCTACTCTAATGTCACTCGTTGACGGTGTCGTGGCGCATTTTAAAGTGAACATAAACCATTTTTCATTTGTTCTTTATATTGGTGAGAAATGTACAAAAGTTACTTATCGTTTACCTGCAAAGACACCAGCAGTCCTTTGCTGTAATTAGTGCTACTGTTGCCAGAGACGATCGGTAAAGAGTCTAGCAGAAATTGTCTATCGCTTTCAGAGCGTATCTGAACGAGCCCGCTACAGATATGCGCAACCTCGTTGAAGTGCACGATCCCCACGTGACTGCTATTGTCCGCCACCGATTGGATGAAATGAGCGGCCGCGCTGCGCAGTCGGTCGAAACGGTTATCGTACTGTAGATCCGTAAAGAGGAAGAAATAAAACCACAAGGTACGAGTTTTATCGGTAGAATTGTAGCATGCATACAGCTAAGTTCCTTGCAAGCAGACGACATTCTGCCGGCTCAGTTGTCGAGGAGCACACCTGACAAATGAGGGACCTAGGACAAGTTCGATTAGCGACAGATTGTCAATCACTGGTTGATTTTGACTGGTAACCTAACCAGGTGCCAGGCAAAATCGAGAAGTGGTTAAAACTGTATCGAACTTTCCCTTAGTGGTAGCAACTCATCCGGTCCTTCGTGATGACTCAATTATGTTTACACCATGTTTAAGCTAATAAGTAATATGTACAGGTATATAGTCAAAATAATGCAATAACAGTGGATTGGTCACTGGAACAGCTCTTTGCCGCCACCAAGCGTCTCGAAAGTTTCCCATTTTATCAAAATATGCAAATGTGCCTTGCGCCTTTATGTGGGCTCCGGACGCGCCATGGTAACGGTATATGTGTTTCATCTCTCTCCTCGTTGCCGTTGGGAAGACACTTCCTCGTCATCTTTCATGTTGCGAAGAAAAATAACAGATGAAAGCTAAAGGGAACGAATTTTCCTCGAGTTGGCGACTGAATTTGTCGAACATCATTACCCGCATACTTGAAGACGAGTCTATCAGAAGAACCACCCTCTTATCCCGAGCTTGTACGAGGTTGAACGTTGGCTGTAACTCGGCATCGTCTACGTTACGTGGTAGATTGGCATCATCTACAGTGAGGAAATATGTCTTGTTTAACTGGAAGTAATTGTTATAGAAAAATTATGTTTGTCTCATTTCCTTCCCGAGTGTTTGCCTGCGATCACTATGAATGTTTTTGGATCATTTGGCTTTTATGACGCGTCAGTGACCCACTCGCTTTGTCTATGGAGTGCCAAGGGACTCGGACATGCAATGGAGTCGCTAGTGTCTCTGGATGGTTCTGAGAATGGCTAATAGATACCCATGATGTAGATCTCGACCCTATAAGATAATCACAAGACCAACACAAAACGTCCTGTCTGAATTCAAGTCACATACTCTATTAACTACAAATGCCAACGTTCACTGTGTTACTTGCGTCTGGTCTTCTGAACAATCTTGTGTCTATCTAGTTAGCTGTAGAGTTTTTGCGATAGCATCTCTTTTATGAGTATGTGTGGTTCTGAAATGAACCGGAGGGTAGTCAACTTTGTGGAAGGTACGCTCTGTCAGTTTTTAGGAGACTTGTGTCTTGTGTGTGGTCTTGTCATGGTCTCCCGTACGCCAATAATAGGAAATACTTGTTAATAATCCACTTCGCTCTGAATGTCCCCAGTAGAAGACAGTAAAAGATGACAATAGACATTGGGCACTCTTTAGTGGGAAATGTTCAATTTGTGCCGCCATGTCTACTTACCTTTGAAGTCATTGTGTTGTCTCATGATGTCCCAGCAGCTCCGACCACCACACAGCCGGTTGTGTCTGGTTGGAGCCTCACGATCGTGGAGACTACCCGGCCGGTCGGTGTCGTCCGAGTCACAAAAATTCACGACCTATCACAGTTGATTCAACTTTGGCATTCACGGTGGTTTCAATGAATTTTAAATGTGGGGTAAAATAGAACAGCGTCCTCCAATATTGATTTTTATCGTATGTGACCCTCATTAATTTTTGTGTACTACATGTATGACATGTTGAGTATCGTCCTTCACCCAATTTTTGTCAAGTTATTTTATTTTCGCGGGATTCGCCCTTGTACGAAGACTGATAACCAGTGTCTTTGTTTTAATCTACAGGTAATACTTTCTTTTCTCTTATTTTTAAAAAATCTTTAGCTATCTTGAATTGTGTATTAATAAATGTCAATTCTTCCGAAGATAATCGGGCCTAAGACGTTTTTAGATATTCCGTCTATACACCAACTTGTCGTTACATTCTTCAGTGTAGAGACAGCCTAAATCGAGAAGCAATTAATGGGAAAGTTATGTTCAGTTACTTATTACCAACAAACTCACCCAGTTGTAAAAATGCCTTCCATACATGATGGAGCCTGTAGGCTGCGTGACGTCGCCGTCGTCCGTTGTGACATGCGCACAACCCTCCTCGTAGCCGACTGTATCATTCCCTGCGCATGTCCAGTACCTGTTGCTATGCAAGTCGAAAGCCAAGGCCTGGGAGGGGAATCCTGACGAACAGCTGAGTTGGAAATAAAATTGTTGTAGCCAGTAAATGCTAGAGAGCATACACTTACAACGGTATACACGGTAGTATCCACCTCATTTACAGGTAATGGTCAGTGTCCACCTCATTCACAGGTAATGGTCAGTGTCCACCTCATTCACAGTTAATAGTCTAGATAGCTTTACGAACGTATTTTACTCACGGCGATATTTAAAATGAGTACTTTAATATAGTTCCAATAGTCTAGTAAGTTGTCCAAGTAACAATTTTTTTTCGGGGAAAAATGAATTTATTGCGTAAAAGTGAAAACACTTGAACCGTCCAGATGCCAGTAAATTGGGTATACTAACCGCAAATAAACTGCCTGGCGTCAACAAAAATGTACCAAAATAGCTCGTGTTTATAAAGACTCTCTGCAAACAACTCGAGTTGTTGAAGTGCTGACTCAATACTCCCGAGGTGAAAACTGCAGCCGTCATGTAACTTGTCGTAGACTAAATGCTTTAACACCAAACGTACGGATTTTTGGACTGACAGATTGCGAACTGTTTATGTTAATTATTACGCCCAACTTATACTTTAACATGCTTATGCAGTTTTTCAATCACGCACGCAAACAAAACGAACTAAACCCAAAAGGGATACCGTTCGGAGATGGCAACAGATGGATGTTGACTAAATCGTCTTTCACTGAAACACCCCTAGAAATGACCCCTGAGACAATCTGCCACTGGCACTCTGTATCACAGCCACTTTTTCCTGTTTTATTCTAAATAGTGTCTTATTTCTGGATGTCCGCAAAAAACAAAAACACCAGCCGTTTAGAGAGTGAACATCTGGGCTTAGTGAATATTTCGGCAGTTTACTGACCGAAACGAAAACTTAAAAACTTACCTGATGCCTTGAAACTTGTTGGAAATAGTTGAGAAATAGAACTCCTCCTGAACATCAGGTTCCGTGACAGGATCTGGATATTCGTTAAACAAGCCCCAGCGATAATAGCCCCACTCGTGCACCAGTAACCGACCTTTGACAAGGAAATGAAACAACGGACTCTCAGCAGCCCGGTCAATACCGCAAGCGCTACTAAGTCCTACAAAGACAGTTGAACAAAACATAACTAGGTCAATGTCATTGTAAGGCATTTCAGTTTACATGAGTTTCCTCTACAGCAAGCACACAAAGGCGAACAAAGGGAGTATTATTCTATGTATTATTAGCTTGTATCATGGACAGAAAATTGCTGAATTTAAAAGACACTGTTACCTCGTGGACCATAGTACTTTTCCACTAGTGGATCGAGAAGAAAGTCCGCCCCAAGACGGATACTGATCCCGCGCTCCCCACAGCCTTGGTACTGATTGGTGTAGGGATCTGGCGCCCAGTGCTGATTGGCTGGCATAACGATGACGTCGTGGTGATGGCCACGACTGGGTCCGTAATGGGCTGACCACGCCCAGGCCTGCGGAATTACAATCGTTACGTTCTTGAAGAACGCTCTCCGTTTCGTTGCTCGATAGAGATATCGCGAGGCATTAGAGAACAATTCCTGAAAGAGAAACAAACCCAGGACCGATTTTCGAACTGCCGATTGATATGATGCATATTCACAATTCCGAAAAATGTGTCCTTTGTAGATATCGTTACTTTCAGGGTTCAGCTATCATCACATTTTTCCTGTGCGACGATGACGCAGACCTAAGCAAAATACTGTCATATCCCTGTCAATTCCTGTAACCAAGTGATACGCTCATGTGCACTGAGATCGATTGACCAAACTGGGAATGTGGGGGAGGGGGCAGGAGTTTTCAAAAAGGGGGCAAAAATTTGAGGTCTTGTAAACGTAATGAGCGAAAGACAATTTGGGTGTACATTTTCACCTCCCTACCTTCTCAAAGCGTACAGAAAGCCCTCAAATCCAGCATCAAAGCTCAGAGAGGTCATGACAGATTGTCCGAAGAGATGCCAAAATATGCCCCCCGGAAATTTGGCTCTGGAACTGCCCTTGGGCGTCGATCGTTTGATGCTTTCTCGCCACCAAATTGTGTGTGAGGAAGACTACCGGTAAATGTCTAGGCCTACTTAGTAATGTCCCTGTCATAAAGTGGCGGTTTCAATGTCCTAATCATGGATATCGACCATCCACCAAGATTTACACTCATGCTTTCGTGCGCTACAAGGCTCCACTCGTTTTACAACATCCATTTTTTCTTGGTCCCTTCTCTGAATAGCTTCAAACAATGCCAAACACCATCCATGAAATGACCTACCCTTTCCCTTTTTGTAGGATCCTGTTAATGACATAACTTCAGTGATAGGAACAAGCCCAATGACACCACCGGCCTCATGCTCGAACAGAGTTGCCGGAGCAAAGTGCTTAGCAGCTTACCTTCACAGCCAAAATCAGCTCCATGCTCTCCGGTACGTCGTCATGAATGGCAACCACGACACCCGAATAGCCGTTATCAAGTAGTTCTACCCAGTCGGGTTTCGTAAAGGAGGACGACACCAGAGCAACGTTCAGGATGAACGCTATGAGGCCTAGTAGTATCCCTCCAGTGGAACGGTTACCAGTCAACATCGTAGTCTATGCTGGACTAGTTGCACAGCTGTCCGTTTTCAACACACATTTACAGACTGCGTGCAGCCGAATAGTCGTTTCATGATGATACAACATCGAAATCGAAATAGATCGAGCACTTGAAAATGCACCAGCACGCAGAAACGAATCCTTCAAATGATCGAGCCACTGGCACATGGAATGTTACAGTCACTATTTTCAAGATGGTGTCATCAGCGACACACCCTCTTTTTACGAAATCGTGACTGGGGACTGATTTACAAGCTGTCTTGGTATCAGGTCGCCAGCTCCATGCAGTGGGCGTAATGTCATGACTCGTAACCGGACTGAAGTGGCAGACGTAACAATTTTTAATCGAGTTAAAAACAGAAGAATGACAATGGTGACGCATGGTGAATGGTCAACAATAACAGGGTAGAGAAGTTCTTGGGCATACGCCATATTTGAAAAGGTCATATGCAATCGTCAGTCTTCATTACTTGTAGCGCACAAACGTGTCTTGCATGTGGTTTCAAGTTTCAGCATCGTACTACTTGACGGGTTCAAAGTACGTCCAGTTTACGTTACACCTGTCGATCATAGGTGTAATTAGCAAATAACCTATTGGCCATTCCTGCACAGTGACACTTCAGAAGCCAATGCAAGCATCCCCAAGCCCCGAGGAAGGAAAAAAATTCCGTTTTCATATCGATTCAGAAAACATTCAAAGTTCAAGTTGACAGTCCTGAACAATGGGGATACATCTAATGCGTTGGCCATGGGTGAGACGGTATATGGGAGATTAAGTGACATCGGAGAGACTTTTCCTCTGCAGAGTGTCACACCTAAAACTAAAAGCAGTCTTGACTTGATTGCCAACTAGAGCACTTTAATATGGGCCATTTTGTCACCAAGGTTTGGGGGATATTCAAGCCCTCAGTCTTGTTTGTTGATAGATTTAAACAGGTTTACAAAGCCTGCTGGCATGTAACCCATTAATAGCAGGGGTTTAGGGACATTTTAATCCTGATTTAGTCGGCGCGGCTTTTATGGGATTCATTCAAAATTCGGGCTCTTGGTAAGTGAGAGAACAATTAATTAACAACTGACGCTTTGAGGAACTGTGGAGTTTTTGAAACTCGTATACAAACTTGTTTCGCCTTCATTTCCAAGGAAACCTTTGTAGCTTCCATCTTCATAGCCTCTGACCTCAATTCCTATCTTTAGGTTTTCTCTTTGTATGCACCATTTGATAAACTCATAAAGCGACTGATGTTTAAAAAAGCAACGTGGGATTGTCTGACTTCTGAGGGAGTAACCCATACGGGTAACTACAAGATTCTAAATCAAGACCTAATAGTACCCTGTCAGAGAGAAAGTGACATTAGCAAAACGAACATGGACCTTTCCATCAGGCAGGCCTCTTTTTCATTTATAAATAATGAGTAGCTGCAGTGGCGTATGCAGCGGTAGGGGGCAAGTAGCCATTTTTTGCTTTCTGCAAGTTGAAGAAAAGGCATTAAGTTGAGATTTGAAAGCGCCACGATTTAGAAACGGTACTATACCGCCTTTTAGGGGTGGGGGTGGGGTGGAAATAGTTTTACTGTTAAAAACAATCAGACAGACGCTTTGAAGAAAACTACTTTGTTCACCACCCACGTATGAGGTACTCCAGTAAAAAGCTGGGGAGAGACAAATATTTCACATGTGCCCCACAGCAGATGTCAGGATGAATCAGTCTTGATTCTTATTCTGAAAAGAGAAAATGGTGTCTCTCAAGTTCTCAGTACTTGAATACTACACAATACTATAATACCGTTGTGTGTGGACAACAAGCCTTGGTCACAAGGAAGTCATGTTCCGTGAATCTATCTCATTCAGTGTTGTCTGCCAAAATCTGGGTTGTACCAGACTATTTTAGGTTCCACGCCTCCCGTACGTTTTTTGAAACGTTGCTTAAAACATTCACATAAAATGAATTACACATTTTATATTATTTATCATTGTAAATAAAATTAATCTGTAATGAAACTCTATTTCATTGCTTTCATTTTTGTTGTTAAATATCCACAATGAAAAGGTAAACCTCGCTTTCAATTCAATATGACAGACTTGCGAATAAGGTCTCTTGTTTCTTTAAAAGAAAGTACTTCCAAATTGCCAGTATGATCCCAGGGGACATTTGTTTTCTTTTTTGAGTAACAAATGTCGTCATTCCTGGCTTCGTTGTAAGCCTTGGTTTAACCGAAACCATGTTTGTGTGACCTTTTACAACCCGCCTTTGACCCAAATATGCACTGCTTACACAAAAATAAGCTGATGGGTTGGTGCAAACCTGCAAACGAAAAACCTGCAATTTAAAAATAGTGTATCGCCCCGGTCAGCAACATTTCACTTTGTTTTTAAAACCATTGTCAAAATCCTCTTTAAACCTTTAGTAATCACAGCATTACTGAGGAGAGAAGAAAAAGCCAACAGGTGTTCATAAAGTGTGGATTAATTTTGTTTACTCATTTACAAAGACATAATGAAGCTTAGACGATCATTTGACAACCAGCTTGATGCAAGTATTTACATTAAGTATCCACACGCAGCCATTTTGAAACAGAAAAACAAAGTAATTCTTCTTATATAAAACGAATAACAACACCCGACAAATCGTTCTTGCTGCCTATAATACTGCTACAAACCTAGGAATTTGAATCGGCCAAAAGTTTCTTGCAGGAAAGGAACTGTTTGAGCAACTAGGACCTTTTTAGAACTTTGACATCATGCAAGCTGAGGACAGCTCTTTTAGATTGGGTTTAAATTTAACTCAAGTATTAAAGGAAAGAGAACCGAAGCGAAAAGTTCTCGGAAATACGTTTTCTCCAAACCGAATCGCTGTATTAATGCGTCCTATTTGACTAGAATATACAGGACTGTCGTATCTAGACTCGATGCATGGTAAATTTTACCCCGCAGTTTGTGTAGCGTGTGATCTCACCATAATTAAATCATTACAAAAATAACAAGAATCGTAAAAAAGTTAATTAATCCAGTCTCATTCAGTTAAAATTGGTTAGCAACGTCCTTAGAAATTCACATGTGCAAGTCGCTCTGGTTACATCAGATTTGTTTAATCATGCAGTCCAACTACGATGTACACCAGTCCCAAACTTTGATTTGTTAGCTGTCTGAAATAGGGAGTACATGTCATTTCATGGTTAGTTAGGATCAGTTATCGTCTTCTTTTGTGTTTGTCCTCGGTCGCCAACTGGTTGCTGAACACTCTTTGAACTATTGGTTTTTTGAACGGGATCGTCATCATGTTGGAGCCAAAGCGAGGCTGTATTGGTAGAATTCTCTGGTGTCGTAATTAAGTTAAGTTCATACGTAAGAATCCATTCCGAGGCTGAAGTCTGGTACTGCATGCAGCCCCCTTTTATTCCAGTTAGACGGGCCCCATAGTCCATGAAATGTGTACATTGTAAAACCATTATAATCCATCAAGTCACAGTTACATGAATTCTCAGTTCTCAGGCACCAAAACGTAATCTGTTGATTTGCCAGGGTTTCACAGGATATCCTCTGCCGTTTTGCTGTAGCCTTTGTTGACCTTGCCGGCCAGGTTTTTCTCGGTGTTGCTGAACTTAGAGGCGGGTAGCGGCTTGGCCCGGATCTTGTCCAGATCCAGCGTGGTCACCCGATCCAGCAGCAGGGGATCGGCGTTGTTGACCACGGCCTTAGCCGGCCGGATGTTATTGTTGACGATTTCCACGTCGTCGTCGTCGGCCAGCTGCTCTTCCTGCTGCTGCTGCTTCTTGCGCTTGCGACGCTCGGCCGCTTCGTCCACGGGCCGCTCGCCGCCCGCGAAGGGGTCGTCCCACGTTAGTCGGATCTGGCGGATCCCACAGCCGATTAGGGCGAAGAGGGACGGCCCGCAGATACCGCTAATGACAGCTAGGGCGATGGCCTCCGTGAGGCTGTTGACAATGTAGGGAGGCGGGGTGTCCCCTGGGGTGGCATCGGGCAGGTTTGTCGTCCCCTCTATCTTCTGCTTTGGGTCAGCGTCACGCGGAAGTAAACGAGCCAGGGGAGGAGAGTATCGGCTGCCATGTTGTTCTGAAAGAGGCATTATTTACAACATGTTTAAGTTTTCTTACGGGCCTTGAGCAGAAAGACACATAAAACGAACAATCTGCAAGACCGCGATATAACCCCCCTCTGTAACGCTGTACTAGGATGAGCTATTTATCTGAGCCCATATTGGAATTCCTCTGGGTTGTCACTGTCATGGTTGTTGATTTTGATATGAAGAGATTGTGGAGAGATTGTTGACCTGCTGTTTTCCTTAAGAAGATGAGGTGCACGGAGGGTGCATGGCCATTTTCAAGTTTGCAGCACAATTAATTAAAGTTAAACCTTGCAGCACAATTAATTAAAGTTAAACCTTAACACCTATGCCGCATGGCAGACGTCTAAAAATGTCTCCTAAAACCTCTAAAGCATGGCAGCTCAGATGGTTCAACGTTCTGTGGTCTCGGGTTCATATTACGCCTGGGTGGCAGGTCAAAAAACATCACTTAATCA
The DNA here is from genome assembly GCF_001949145.1 of Acanthaster planci. The sequence continues at coordinate 1,538,048 of NW_019091355.1, read as the reverse complement.
GCCACAACATGCCATTTAATAAAAAAGACTATTTTATTATTAAGTTGGCCTAATCATAGTGCAAAAGTATATGCTAACACTCAGTACAGACTATCTACAAAAAAGATGTCAAAACTCAGTTAATGTGCCGTCTTTTAGTTTCTTATCTAACAACAACAGCAGAAAAACATCAGCAACCATATTTAAAAGCAACTTGATTGGATGATTTAATAATGCTTTGAGAGTAGCACAGACATACCTATAACACTTGCTGAGACGGCCAACGACGCACACAGACAGCCAACCAAAGCCAGCAACAGTTTGGACAGATTTATGCCGCCCATTTTATGTCCTCTTGACACTGCGCTCCTACAGCGTTGCACCTTTGCTCTGTTGTCAAGTTAATTGGGCGCCTGGTGGATTGGTTTTTCTTTCTATTAAAGTAGTTCTTTGCTGGGGATTAGTAAAACTTGTTTCAAGTTGAGCTGAGCAGATCAGAGGAATCGGTACTGCACGGCGTCGGTCCCATATGGTACCAGCATGTTTGAAGACTTGGAATTATGCGATATTGAATCTTTGAACCAGAACTTTGTACCTTTGTGTGGGGCCCTGCCCTTATAGCAGCTTCGTTGTCGAAGCATTATGGCGGTGACAAACTCAAGGGGCTGTTGGCCCTAACTTTGCAGCTTGGCAATGCACCGATGAACGTGCGTTTGTGCCTGTTGATATAGCTCTTATCACTAGTTGAATTTGGGTCACTGTGGGCATTATATTGCTCGTTACAAGACCTATTCTTGGCTAATGTGGAGTGGAGTAGTTGAATCCCATGGTTTCATTGCGCTGTTGCTGTTTACAAAAGCTACAACGCAGAAAGGTAGACCCAGACCCAGATTTGAACGAAGGCTACACCTCATAAATATGTGATAAACAACAGTTATGTAATTTTAAAACACTCAGGCTTTTTTACCAAATTAATGTGTGGGTACAGTTGGTACTACCTCGAACTTCCCCCAACACACACTCATACACCAAAACAACCGCGTAGGAACAAATGAATAAAAAACAAAAACACAATTGATACAACAGCTCCTAAAAAAGCTGTGTTTTACAAAGACAATACAATACTTGATTCCCTTTTGATGGTACAGGTGACTCCTTAATTTTTAGAACTTCAAACGTGATTTACACCTGTAAAAAATACAGAATCTAAAAATATGACCTCGCAATTTGGTCGATTTCAGTAGGCGTGAAGCCGCGTGCTCAGCCCAGGAGATTATGCGAAAAGTGCATTGCTGTCAAGGAAAGAGACCTTGGAAGAAAGACAGGCGCACTTACATACAGGTGTCCATGTATTTCGTGTTTATTGCTGGAACTTTGGCATAGCTGAAATGCAGATACGATGTAAAAAGTGTGATTTATTTGACAAGCAGAGAGGGTATGCGTATGTGGGGGGTGTGGGCGGGTGTTTGTTTGTAGGTGGAGTGTTACCAATTAATTTCTCTCTTATTATCAGAGCGTGGGTGAAATCCGGTTTAAGATAATTCGAGCATGACCAACCTTCTCCCCCGTGCTATTATTTTATCGGGGCAGAATTTTTTAAAGCATGTTTGCGGGCCTTATTTTGTGCTCGGTTTACGGAATGTGAAAAGACACTCTGTCAGAATAAATGACAGAGGTATGCTTTTGAAGGAAAAATCACACATCAAGGCTGTCTATCTGAAAGGCAAACTCAACATGTAGCGAGCTGCGTCTTAGAAACACAGAAAATGTCTAACAAAATATAAGAATGAGAAAATAGTAGTACTTTCAGAGAAATTTGTAAACACTGATTTGTCTTGATTACATTCCATTTCTATGCCGCTATTCCCTGTTTCCGCTGATATAAAGTGGTTCCCTCTAGCAACGTGTGGTACCTCATCCCTTTGCAGCGTTGTCCTACGTGGAAGGCTACCCGTTCCACTCATTAAATTGACTAGTTTGTAAATGTCTTTATTGCCTATTGTGACAGCAGGCCTGTAGGGATCAATAAAGCGCAGACTGGTAGGCCTACATTTTATTGATAGCATTAGTTCAGTGACGATGTATGGTGATCAAAAAACTTTTCAAGAATGCACATGGTGGAACAGAAATGAAACTTCAAAGAATTATGGAAAAATATGGATTACAATTGAAAATGACATCAGTGCTATGCATCATGATTGAAGGTGACGCCATGGTCAGTCTCTAGTTCATTAACTACAGATCTGTATTCAACTACTTAATCACTGTTTGAGTTTAGTTCATTTGTCAACTTTGAAAAGATTGTTCAAACCCGTACCCGAACGGTGGAAAAAAATATTGTTTCTTACAACCACAAGTAAAAGAGGGAAGTTGAAAATGTATCAATACATTAACTTATTTGCTTGTCTTGGTTCTTGATATTTAATCTAAATTGTTGTTAAGGACCAATTTCATACGCGTCATTATCATTTCCATCCACATTTTTGGCAGATTTACTTGCTTCGATTTTCTTGTCGCTCAGTACTTGTTTCTTTCCCTTAGTCGAGCACTTGACAACCACAATCGTGAACACAGTAATAATTAGAGCGCCTCCAACGGACAGGCAAACGATCATCGCGATCTGACCTCCGGTTAGACCCTCCTTGTTCCCGGGAGGCGTTTCCTTTGAGGGACCTGGGGGAGGCACGTACTCCCTCAGCGTGGCCTGCACGGCGTTGGAGAAGCCGGACACCAGACCGGCATCGTCGAAGGCACGGAACACGAACGCGTAGGAGGCTACCGTGGCGTTCTCGGGGATGGGGACCTCGATCACAAACACCTCACGCCGGCCGTAATCCTGCGGTTCACTGATGTTCCCTTCAGTGATTTCCTCAGCGGGGATGATGTAGTGAGCCTCGGGCCGGGAGTCGTTCTGCCACGCCAGGATAGAAGTCGCCCGAATAATCTCGTAATGGGAAGCTGTGGATAACCACAATTAACTTTAATTAGGCTTACAGTAGCAACCAACATGCACTCCGACGTAAAGGGAAAATTTAATATGCTAAGCTTGAAAGGAAAATAGAAGCGACCTAAATAATCTGTTCTAAATGTTTATGAAAAGGCCTTACATTCACACTGGCCATCTTGTGCATTTTATTCATTTCATCGATGGATAGTAAGCAGTGTAAAGCATCTTGAGAAATAGGTTTACGGGTACAACATGGAATAAATCTCTTTTGGGTGACGTCACTCTGGCCGAAACGTCGAGTTAACACTCACCGGTTCTTCTAAGAACCACACCTCACCCAAAGAGATTGATTCCATGGTGTACCCGCAAACCTATTCCTCATGTCTCTTCCACCATGCAAAGCTTCAAATTTTTAAGTAAGCATCTTCAAATCACATTTCATTGATTATAATTGCTCAACGTAATTGTACTTTTGATTTCTCAAAATTATGTTCAGAATTATGTAAAACGACTTTGGTCGAAGTTATGACCATATGGGAAAGGGCCATTTAGGGGTTCTTAACAAACCTGCCCCGTTGTCCAAATCATCACCGGGCGCGGTCCAGGCCAACGTCACGGTCCCATTCTCGAACGAGGCGTCGCTGACCCGCAGGTCAATGACTGTGCCCGGCGGAAAATTATCACTCCCGGGGATGAAGCCAGGTGGAACGCTGTCGACGCGGCTGGAGCCACCGGAGATGCCCCGGCTGAAGAAGGGAGCAGGTCGGCCCTTGGGCTCCTCGGGAGGAGTACCGGGCAGCGGAATCTCGAAACCACCTGTATGTTACATCAACCACAACAAACGCTCGTGAGCTTAGGACACTAATTTCTCGAAAACTTTGCGCCAGGCGCTCGAACCGATCTACTGCGTACCCCTGCCTACGTGTACAGTGAGTCTGCATATAGCGAGCATTATTTATTAAACACTTACGAGTCTGGAATGTTCACAACTCTCCAATGGACAATTTCTCACCTATGGCGGGTAGATCGAAGACTTTGTCCGGGCTGATGATAGGTCGAGCCCTGGAGAAGGGAACGGAGTCGACGACCACGGCCTTTCCGCCGTTGTTGTCCACGTTGATCTTAATCCCGTAGAAACCGATGCCGGTGAACTCGGTGAATGTTCGCGAGTACACCCCGTCGTACTTGGTCACATCCACGCCTGTAATGTTAATCAATGAAGTGAGTGAAGGACGCCACCATCGTCAATTTCTATATGAGATCGTGAATGCAAATTTACAAGCAGTATCATAAAGGTACAGTTATGAATGAATTAGGAAATGAAAAATTCAACTTATTCCAAGCAAATATCTCGACATCTGAACATTCAGGACATTGTAAGCAAGTGACAAGAGTGGAAAGAAGACCCAAATTCCAACAGTCACATAATGTCATGAACGAATGTTTCGATTTTGTAGCAGAACCTCCTGATGTAAGGTACACATTGGCAATTTGTAAGCTACATGTATTCCGACGTTATAAAAGGATTCAACACCATGGAACACTTTCTTGATTTATCTTTTCCTAGCCACAAACCAGTGAAATAGAAAAGAGTTTTTTTTTTAACACAAACTTGCCAGTTTCCGGTTAGTATTGTTCTCCCACAAGCACAACCATTGCTGGACATTATGTTCATTCGTTTTCCTGAAGGGATTCATGAAGTGACAGACCTGCTCCGTTATCTAGTAGCTGCAGTCGCACAGGGTCGTAACCGCCCGGTCTCTCGATTGTAGCGTAGACGTTGGCGTATATGATGGGGCTGAATCCCTGGCGGATCTCGGCGAAGGCCACCAGCGGTTCACCCCTCTCGAAGGCCGTGATGGAGCCGCTCAGGTCCGACGTCACGACGATGGGCTCCACGTCATTACTAGCCGGGTAGGAGGAGATTGTTATGGAGACTTCCTCGGAGTTGGAGTCGTCCAGGTTCTGTACGGCAAATTCCCATGCCCCAGCCTGGGAGGGTATTGACATGAGATGACAAGAGAAACTTGGGTAGTTGCGATGGCAAGCTATAACTTCTAACTCAATCCAAAATGGAAGGTAAGGGCCTTAGAATAAAATACGCTTGCAGATAGTTTACCCCGAAACACTCGTATTTGGCCTCCACTAACCTTTTTTCCACCATAAATACGACATTTGTATGCATTTTTAACTGCAGTGAAAAACTTCATTGACGAAAAGGACATACGCCAATGTACCGTACACGCAGCATTTATTCCACAATTTGTTCTAAAGTCAATATCCTGTCAGTGAAGATGAAACGTCTTTAATTGCATGAAAATCTACAGTTGTAATACCTGCGCAGTCCCAGGTATCTTGACTGTGAGCAACCGAAATGTGATATCCACGCCGTAACCATCGTACGTCGAGTCAATGAGGGTCCCGTTTGGGTCCGTTAAAGTGACCTCAATGGCTGTTAGTGGCAAAGAAGTGACACAAATTACACACCTCGTCACCGAAAGTTAATCTCAAAACAAGCCTGAAAGTATGCATGCATGGCATCATTTTCGAATGATTGGTGTTGATGACATTGGGATGGATTGATCCTGGGACTAGCAACAGTGAGGCTGGGCTATGAATTGATGGGGAAATGAACGCGCAGCCAGTTTGACCTACCCAATTTGTCTTTGGTTGTCCACGAGAAGGCAAACTCAGTCTTGCGCCCTAGCGTGTTGTCCATGAAGATACCGCCCTCTTGCGTTTCTCCACCGCCAAGCGTCCAAGATGTACCAAAGAGCTTATAAATACATACAAAAAGGGGCAGTTTAAAAAGTCATATGCGCTAAACAACTTGAAAATCTGATGGGAAAGCATTGCATAGTGTAAAATATGATCTCCAGGTTAACTTGAATCTTCGGCCTCGTGGTATACGGAACACAGACGCAGAATATTCTGTGTCACTCATGCTCGTGTCATAACTCATTATACTTTAAAAGGAATCTGCATATCTTTTCACCTGTATGCGTTTTTCAGCATCTCTGACGTCACCGCGCTCCATAGTGGAAGCAAACGCCTCATATAGAGTGTTGGAGCCAGGCTCGTTCGAATAAAAGAAAGATTTACCTCCTGAAAGAATGATCAAGTTTGTGACTTTACAACATAAAGTACTTCGAAATAGAAACGGTGAATGTATTAAATTAAAGTAGTAGAATTCTGGACCTCAGTGAAATTAAGTCACGGGCTCATTGGTAACCGAATCAGCTGATCAGTGCAGAGACAGGGGGCAGGGTCCAGAAATTTTGGACTGTAGTGTACGAAGTTCTTCATGGACAGCTCTTTTTTACATCTTGTCATTACTTTAATCACAATTACAGTACACAGTACTTTCGATTACGTGCTCACGTGAATTTTTTTTTCGTTATTGTTATTCCACTTACTGTGCCAGGTTTCAAGTCAAGTTGCTTGGGCTGAATAGATGGATTTCACATTAGCGTCGTCTGCGCATATCCGCATCGAAACCGAGGCTCTCTGTGCTGAAGTTCGTCGCGCGCGCCTGCGGAATCCACACAGTACATGCAGTACCCGTTTCGTAAGTGTGATACCACTTCAGTTTAAACCACGCCCACTGCACAAGATACACGGCCATCGCAGGTACGTTAGTTGGCGGTAAATTGACATTGTTTTTTCTTTTGATTTCACGTGTTCAGTCATTATGAAAGACTCTTCAACAAAACTTTGCAGCCTGAAAAGTCTGAATTTAACATACCTGTATGTATTTTGTGTCTTAACTCCTTACTTTCAATCGTCTGATCGTATTAAGAATTGAAGCTGACACATACAGCCTCGTTTAGCAACGCCAAAGTGCGCAGATCGACGCTAAAAGCGTCGTATTGAGATCCCTCTATAAACGGTCTGGTTCCTACTACTATAATACTTGCAAAATTCCCAGTATTCATTGGTATCATGTAATCTTATTTTCCAGAAAAAAAAGGTTTTAAGCACACGATAGCACGTTATTACATTACCTGTTGCGTCTGACAGTTCAAACAGCTTAGAATCGGCATTCTGTGTGAAAGCCAGCGTATCCACAATGACCCCTGAACTGGTGACGGTGTCGATGACGTCAGCAATGTAGGGCGCCTCCCTTTCCTCACCGTCTGATATGAGTAAGATGATGCCACCGGCTGGGTTTTGGCCTCCGGAGGACAGAACCTGAAAGATACCACAATTCAAAATGAGAAGTTCATTGACGATGTTTCGAGATTTTCGATTCTTCTAGTCCCTGGATCAAATTACGTCCTCGTTTTTAATGATTTTGCTCACGCATGGAGGCCACCGAAGTCATTCTTACCTCGATGGATTTCAGAAGGCCGTCACCAATGGCTGTACTTCCAGCGGCGCTGGGTGGGAGAGCGTTGAGTAATGCCTGGCGGTCGTCATCGCTAGTAACCAGCGTCAGGTTTCTGAGCATGATGCCGACCCAGTTGAACTCGACTATGCCAATGTAGCTGCCGTCTGTGACGATGGAAGAGATGTAGTTGGCCGAAGAGCTGATCATCTTTTCGAAACGGTTGTCCGTCTGCAGTGCGAGACAAGGTTTAACTACATCTGTTCTAAGAGTGACATGGCAAAAGCATCGAGATATTCATGGGCTAAACTTACAGTCATGCTCCCAGACGTATCCATCAAAAGAACAACACGGATATCTCGGTGTTGGACGATGGTGAATTTGGGTAACAGATCAGACTCAGTCATATTTCCTGGTGGATTGTTGCCTTCTGCAAACACAAACAATTCCAAGCAAAACAGAACACACATGTTGAATATTTTAGACACACCATTGTTAGAATCCCTAGCGAACGTTGTTTTTAGTGGCCAAATATAAGAGCTAATGCAACGGAATATGAACAATGCAAAACCCTTAGTTTTTGAGTGGGGGACTGATCACTTGCTAATGGTTGGTGGTTAACTGTCAGTAAATTTGGTTGATCTCTGATCTTGCGGCCGGCTATTAAACTAATATTACCTTCAGTGTGGTGTATCGTTTTTTATGGGGTGATAGCTCAAAAACTAATATACCTCGGAAGTCCTCGTGACCTCGCAAGACTTCCCAATTACTCCGACGTCCGCAAAGGCGATTGTGCTTGTTAGGTGCCTCTCGATTGTGTAAATTGGATTCATCATCCTCGTTGCCATCGCAAAAGTTGGCAATCTGCAAAGTGAGCGACCATATGGATAACACAAACCTACATCAATATTTTCTTTTTACTAAAGTTCAAAAGTAGTGACTAGAGGTTTTGTGATTTTGACGAAACGATTCAAAGGCCTTCGTTATAGAATGTTGGTAGCTGACTTTTGCAGCCTGTCGTTACGGCAACAGACAAAGTCGATTCATTTGTAAAAATCACAAAAGTTATTTGAAGGTAGAAAAAGATGATGATATTCGAATCTTTTAGCACTGTCGAGAATGCGTTATACCATGTCCTGAAAGTAGAATGAATATAAAATCTGAGAAAAGTTGTAAGTAGCGCGCTTAAACAAAGACAAACCTTCAGGTTTGTCCTGCTGGAAGACGCAGTTTTTAAAACCCTTATAGAAAACGCAATCAACTCACTGGCTCAAGGGGGTAAGTGCCGTACATAATGGAAGATCTGACGTCATCTTGATTAACCAATACGTAATACACGCAGCCATCCTCGTACCCAATGTCGGGATCGCCATTACATTCCCGATAGAACAAGTTGTCCGGGAAGAAGATGAGAGGGACGGCCTGGTAATCATAGGAACACCTGTGTATTGGGTCAGGCATTAGACGATTACACTATACACACTTGGGCAATGTTCCATGACTCTGACATTAATGAAGGAAACTTTTTCTTCAGGTTCTTTTGTCATCTTTTCCTAAGTTTACAAGTTCCACGCTTTTTCGCGGCATCTCATGGTGCTACGGTTTTTTTTTTAATGCTTTTCGCATTATCCTCACATTTTGGAGTTGCTATCATGCCCACAAATCTGTCTTTTACTAGATATCAATCACTAAATGAACACAACACCACTCAAAGAATGTGCGAGTGGCCACAATCAAATCGCAGTATTCGGGAAACTTTGTTTGTGGAAGCAGCTGTAACGTCGAAGCGTCTGCCTAAGTTGATATTATCGTTGTGCTAAAGAAAAGGGACATTGAAATTATTGGAATAAAACTGAAAAGGGTCCTCAGAACAAGCTCATCATGGCAAGGAAAAATTCATGGAAGGGGAATAGGAACAGTTTTCGAGGTTTTCGAGAAGGGCGGGAGTTGCACAAAAGGAAGTCAGTTTGATATAACTGACCTGACTCCTTCAAACTGACTGGTGATTGGTGAAAAGTAGAACTCTTGATAGTTGTCTGGGTCACCGACAGCATCCGGGTACTCGTCGAATAACCCCCATCGAAAATGACCCCACTCATGCACTAACATGCGCCCTGCAGGTCCAAACAAATGGCGGTGGCATCTACAGTCAGAGCTCCCACAAGAACAATTATGTATTTTAAAAGTTGTAAGTGAAAATATTGTAAGTTGAGACTCATTATATGTATGATACCTCATCACATTAAACTGTTGCTCTACAGAAATGTCAACGGAATAAAATGATTAACTCTTTTCTAGCGACGTTTCGGATTAATCTCTTTATCAGTGTCTAATTCTCGTGTCTATTTACCAAGAGGACCGTAATACAATTCCGTATTGGGATCTGATAGGAAGGTATCCAAGAAATGGATATGGATTCCCTGCTCCCCGCACCCCTGGTACTGCTTGGTGTACTGTAGCGGGGCCCAGCGAGGATTGGGCGGCGCCACGATGACATCAGCGTAGTCGAATGTCACGTTGCCAGGCAACTGGTACTCTGGCTTGGGCGTCCATGATTTGGGCACCAAAATGGTGACTTCCTTGAAGTAAGCGCGTTTGCGTGTGGCTTCGTACAGGTACTTGGACCCCTCGGTGAACATGTACTGTGGATTGAAAAAGGGAGATTTGGAAAGAAGTGTTTTAAAACAGCCCGTGGGTCAACATCCACAGCGACGACTTCTTGATTTCCATTAATGTTTTGGGCTTGAGGTCGAGGCCTATGTAAATTTAGTGCCTTTCTCTAGGTTTTGTCCTCATACCTATTTTGTATCATGTACAGTTAAAGTGTAACAGGAGAGCTTATAAGAAAACCACATGGAGGAGTTCAGGACTTGTACCAATGCAGAACTCATAGTTAAATAGCTAATGTTTGAAACTTTAAATGTTCATCCTTTGTCTTCGTCCACTCTGCTCGTATTATGGTAGCCTACCTTAATCCGTTCGATCAGTTCATCACTCTCTGCGACACTGCTGTGAATGGCAACCACGATACCTGTGTAACCGTTGTTTTTCAGTCTGATCGACGAGGGCCTGGTCAGAGCGTCTACGTTTGAATGAACCAATAGTAGGGCAGCCAAAGTCACTACGGCCGTCTGGAGGCCCATTTTTACTTCTGGAAAAAACGTTCATAAAATTGGATATCTGGTTTTGCTGTTAGCGTGGACGTTCGGACATACACAGAGCACTAATACGGAAAAATGGGGAAAAGGGTTAAAAGGAAAAATCCCAACATAATCTTGTGCAGCCATTGCTGACTCCTCCTATGAGAATTGGCCAGAGGATGTGTAATCAAATTTCCATTTGTAAAGAATGATTAGTTATTAATAACAATACACAACAATCGCAAATAACTTTGTGACAACATTACGAGCACACCACGATTATTCGGCACGCAGTTCTTGAAACATTAAGTTATCATGTTTGAGGAGTCGGAGAATTTTTATGGAGTGGGGACGCGTATCAAGACAGTTTTGACCAAACATCTTGCTGCCTTATTCAAAAATTAAGGATCCACAAATATCCATCTGCGTTCTAGAACCTCTTGAAGCCACAAGGTGGGTGCAGTAGGGGCCTTACTGTGGCCACATACTTTTGTCGTCAACTATGTCCGTTCATTCTACGCCAAGGTAAAGATAACGGTTGCCTTGTGCTTGCCACTGACGCAACCACTAAAGTATTTTCCGCTGTGATTTGTACTATCAAGCAAAGATCATCTGTCCACACAGAGACCGAAAAGCTAGAACATAAATTACATGTGACATTTAACCACACGTCATTGGCTTAATATCATTGTCGTCAAGGGTGCACGTGTTGGGTGCGTTTCGATTGTCCGATAGGATCCATGTAGAAACTTGAATCTGTGGCGAAGTTCTCTCGCTTGCTTTGATGTCTGTGCTCCTCGTGCTTCCCGCTCAAAATTTGAACAAGATATACGAAAGGGTTTGATTGAGCCAAACCATATCCAAATCGCTTAATACTCAACCTGAATCTAAGGCTCTGAGTGCCCTGGAATCTATGCCCAAGACCTAGGCGAGAACGAGAAGAGGTGGATATTTCATATCAGTCAATGTGAGGCCCAAAACTAAATGGATATCTTGTACTGACTTAAATTTACTCTTGATCCTTGATTCGACAATTGAGAACTATTTAACGGTTTTGATAATCTCTGCCATAGGTATGAACAGGGCGAGCTAAGGCATAAGTTCAAGACTTTAAAACCAGGAATGAAAGAGAATCGGGGATTTGAAATCGAATAGCTGTTCATTGTTTGTTCAGGTTTCGTCCCAAGGTGCTTGTTATCACGAGGAATAGAGACAGATGTGTAGGTACCTCACTCCAACGAATGCTCTACGCCTTCTGAGACGCATACTTTGAGAAGTAAACACTCTGGTCGAAGAGGCATTGAAGAGATATTAAATACAGTTCCATGATCAAACACAAACGAAAAAAGACATTTAATGGACAAGACTTACAGACTTGAACACTGGTGACAGGATTCGTTCTACGACTGTGAAACTGGAACTCTCCCGCTAGCCTACACCTAGCCTCCGAGTAAGATGGTGCTAACGGACAATTTGTCTATCGACTGCCTCGAAGCTAGAGACAATCGGCCCGTTAAATCTGTTGGCATATGACAACACGCGCATCACCGACAAGATATGAAGTGTTACCAACATGTCCTGCATGGCGATCATGGAAGATGATAACGATAACACTACCATGTAATCTTTTGTTTCAATAAGTAGCCATATTGTGCAAATAAAGGAGCTACCCAGGCCCGTTGCCTGACCAGAGACTGGAGGGGGGGGTTCGTCAAACCCAAAAGTGGAAATTAGGGCACTGTGAACACATGTTTTTATACAAAGGCCTGTCATAATGTCCTTTGGAGCACAACATCAAACAAGTTCCATGATTGTCGCGAACCGAAGGATGCATGTAAGACTTGTGTAGACCCCTTACTTCAGTTGCAATATTCACGGCGTATTGTAAATTGGCCTGGTAATGAATTTGCTCTTCACTCAGCACCTTGAATCTGGCGCTGGGTGACGGCGAGCGAATGATATGAACGTTATTAATAAAAAAATCTCAGAAAATCCCACAAAAATTTCAGAAGTTCTAAAAAAAGTGATAAATTCTAGTAAATCATTATTACCTCCACTCACCTAACTAAAAGTGGTAAAAAAATATTTAGGGGCCATTTCATTTTGCACTTCGGAAAAAAAATGTTGAAGTGCCCATAGGGTCCCCGCCACTTTCCGGGGGGCATTCTTCAATTGTAACGAGAGGCAGCGCACGAACGAGTATTTTCATTACGCCTTATCTTTCTCGAGTCCTCAAAAATACCAATTTTAGTAGTCTGGATGAGTGTCCTGAGTCCTCGCTGGGTGGGCCATGCAGCAATTGTTTTTAAGACCAGTAAAATGATTGACAACATAGATTACACCACCGTAAAAGACAAAAACAAACAGACGTAGGCCTACCACACAATACGCCTATGTGAGGTGCGAACGATACTTACCGGGCAGTTACAAGTCTATTTGGTCTTTCTGGACTGGTTTCCTTCATTTCCAACAGGTGAGTAGAGCCAATGTAAACGGCAACCAATGTCATGACTGCCTTGTCCCCGCGCCCGGAACGCTTCGCTGCGCCGCTGGTACGCGTGGGCTGGCCAGCCGCGGCGGCGGTCCGAGTTAGGCTGCGCTGAGGCATGGAGCGGCGTTTACTGACTGATTTCATTCTTTAAACGTTGCCGTATAACCCGCTCGCAGTTCATTATAAATCGCAGAGATATTTCCCGCGTAAGAATCAATGTATAAACTGCGGCTTACATCCGAAAATGGTAGTATATTAAAATTATATATTTATTAAAAAAAAACCAACCAACCAACCAAACAAAACACACACACACGCCTTCACACACGCACCAACGAGCGGAACTCGGAAGCCCATGATTATCTTTAAGTGATCTCTTAATTTAGAGTAGACACGTTCACAAGGACAAAAATCGCATTAAACTATCGCCCCAAATGATGAAACCTTTAAAGACTTACACACGAAAGCCCAGGCCAAAATACAAGCTGTTGGAACATGTCTGGTATATGTCTGTCTTGAGATGACCTTGTTTCATATTAAAAAGAATTCCATTTGAAAACATTTCTTGAAACTTTCTTCACCAATGTATTCCTATAGTTCAACGAAATGATAGTATACTTTATCCCTCGGCCAAAAGTGGCCATGTACCTACGATTCCCGGAGATGAACGACAACGAAAATATTCAAAATTTTATTGGACTTACTTTGGACTGGAAACCTTTCCGCCTGACTGACATGGTCAAAATATGAGCATGCAGCAAAGGTTACCCATTCTAAAATACCTACACCACTAAACGCACAAGGCATCTTTGAAAAAATACTAACTTTGCATCTGTCGCAGTCAGTGACGTATCCAGCGGCAGGCAAGGGGCAACTTGCTCCCCCCTCGGTTTTGTAATGATATATTAATAATCATATTCTGTCTATCAAATTTTAACCGCGAAACCCTAAGAAAACAAAGCTAACAAATATAAGCACGGATGTCGGGACCACGAGTCAGGGTTTTGATTATGTTTTGTCCCCCGACATCATGTTGAATGAGCCCGAAGCCGCATTCTGGATATCGATACGCCGCTGATCACAGTTCATTTCGTTATGCAGCTTCAAACTTGTGAATGAACAAGAAAGTAAACGCATGACCATTCTTACTGCCTGCATATGAAAACCCTGTTCAGGCAGCCATAAAGTAACAGGACCTCCAAAAGTGCAGTTTTCCACGAATAAAGCCAGTGCACCGTTCCAAAAAGAAATGAACGCTTTCGCTGATTTTGACGGGAATCACTCCATAATAAGAGCGCTTAATTTTCAATAAAAGCGTTTAATTAGATCTGGAGTCTTTTTGTAAACAAAAGGTTTGTCCAGAGCTTTGTTCAGAGCTTTGTTTTTATATTGTACTTGATTTATCCAGACGTGTTTCATCCACCTAAAATGATGATTTATTCCTGTAAAACCAAATCTTTTATTGTGATAATTAACAACATTTTCAGTTTCAATCATGTGTGTTTTTTTATTTTATCATGTTTGTCAATCTTTTTGTTTTGTTTTGCTTTCAGCTTTGCTTTAATTTCCGTGTATTTTCTGTTTTTGTTTTTCCTTGCAGTTTTTTCGTAAAAGGACCAAGGAATAAACGTAGCGAATAATTTTCTCCTTTAAAGGTAGACAATACTGGTCAATCTAATAATACAAGCTATAAGTATGGTATTTTCTAGCCCTGCGCAAAATGATTCCAGAACAGAGACACTCATAAAAGGAAAACAGACACAATGGAAGAAGCTGGCATTTGCATTTATTTATTGGTTACATTTTTTTTACGAAAGCTGACACTTATACAAATCTGGGCATTTTATCGACCATTTACGCAAAACGTCCCATATGAAGCAAACTATGGGACTGAGAGACCCCCCGCCTTTGTGTTGGTCATTGTTATACTGGTATCTCAGGAATTCTTTTCAGACATCTAGGGGGGACATGTTAAGTGACAATAGGCTGGGGTGTGTATAGGGATTGGACTTGTTGGGGGGGTATAAAACTTCCTTTTCCTTTCTAGGTTGCATGCATGCAACCCGGACATCAAACTAATCAAAACAGCTGAGTTTAAGATGCTTGGTGCCATTTTAAGCAGTTGGAATCATTTTAGAAATGCATACACTCGCCTAAACTATAATAGAAAAGGGCCGGTATGTTAGCTGCCTGCCCCCATACGGTGCGTCTCAGAGGTCAACCATACAATTTTGTATTAAAACTCAGACAGGTTCATATTGAAATATTGAAGAAAGTACACCTTTTCATAATTTTGTAAATAAAAGAAACTTTTACCCAATGCATGTAACTAATTACCCCTTTGCTTGAAATTTAGTCGGTTCAAGACGACGTCATTTACCAACGACTGCCCATAAATTTTATGAAAGTGATTTCATTTAAAAACATCTAAAATTCTTTTTCTTCTTGGACATATGAACGATTATCCCTCCCTTTAGCGCTTTTCACAAGTTTTCTCTGCAGTCGAGTACCTGACATGAAGATAATAATCCCCAGTAGGAGAAGAACGGCCATGATGCCACCGACCGCAATCAGGGCAATCTGCCACGGCTGGAGCCCTCTGTCAGGTGGAACTTCAGTCACCACGGGCGGGGGCAATGGTCCGGGGATGTACTCCCGGAGCACTGCCTGCACGGCGTTGGAGAACCCGGACGATTTCCCGGCGTCGTCGAAAGCCCGTAGCACGAACGCGTACGAGGCCACGGTGGCGCCCTCCGGTACCGGCACGAGGACCACTAACTCCTCTTCGTCGCCGAACTCCTGAGGCGCAGAGAGGTTCCCCTGCAGGATGTGGCTGGAGTTGAGGATCAAATGGGAATCCGGAGTGGAGTCGTTCTGCCAGGCCTGGATAGACTCAGCACGGATGACTTCATACCAGGAGGCTGGGAGAGAAACGTTTACATTACATGTATCAGCATTTGTAATATCCGTGTAAAACCACAATTCGGATGTTAGGAACAATCGTGTTCAAAGACCTGAACAGATCTTTCGGAGAAAAAGAAATATTACATTTTACCTGCACCGTTGTCGAGGTCAGCACCTGGAGCTGTCCAAGCCAACGTCACGGTCGCCTCCGTGAAGGAGGAGTTGGTGACCTTGAGGTCCAGGACATCTCCAGGTGGGAACAGGTCGTCACCGGGTGAGAAACCTGGAGGTACATCGTCTACTCGGCTGGATCCGCCGGAGACACCGCGGCTGAATGCAGGGGCGGGCTTGCCTGTTGGCTCCACTGGAGGAGTACCGGGTAAGGGAATCTTCACTCCACCTGCAAAAGAGGAAACCAGAAAGGAAAGAAATCCGTTTAATAGAAACAACATTTTAAAAGTAACAGCTTTGATTCCTGACAGTTTTGAGCCCACTGAAAGCTTCGGATTTAGCACGAAAATCGGCACATAAGAGTCAAATAATGAGCGTGGGAAAACCGTAGGTTTTACCTATATCGGGCAGATCAAACGCTTTGTCTGGGTCCACGATGGGTCGAGATTTCGAGAAGGGAACCGAGTCAATGATGATGGCGTTGCCGTTGTTATTATCTACGTCGATCTTGACACCGTAGTAACCGACTCCTGTGACCTCGGTGAAGTATCGCGAGTACACTCCGTCATTCTTCGTCACATCTGCTCCTATAATAATGATGGCAGAGACAGAATGAGACAGGCCTTTTTGTCAAGGCAGGAAAGTCACTGGGAACCAAAGAAAACTCAGCATACAACGGCAGAGTTGGACCTACAGGTTTGTGACAAGACAACAACTTTCCCACCTGGCAGCAGGCGATTTTGTTGCATGTGCCAGCATTCAGAAGTGACTTCTTCTTCAACACCACAGTACTTTGCAGCACTAATATGGCTATTGCTCCAAATTAATGTTTCTCGTGACGCCTTAATCTTGTGCCTGTGTACCAAATGTTTGACGGGATCTGACGAATCTGCCATGTTTTTGCCATAAGGCTTTTGCTCCCTCAATGGAAAATTACAACCGGTTGCGTATTCTGCGCTACACTGCAACGTACAAACCTGTCATCTTGTTCTTACTTGTAGGTCGCCCCTATAGCCAGTGGCGTATGCGGGGGGGGCACTCGCCCACGCCCACCTGACGTATTTTTAAAAAAAAGAATAATTGATATGGTGCGTAGGAAAGAAGGTAATCGGTATATTTTAAGTATCAAATATTAGCACCAAAACCCTAAGAAAACAACACCAGCAAATAAAAGCAAGGATGTAGGCACCGTGAGTATAAAGGCTTTTCGATTTTTTTTGCCTGGTTGAATTAGCCCGAAGCAGCCTTTGCTTTTGGATTTGCCCCCCGAAACCAAAAGCTGGATACGTCGGCGCCTATGACAATGGGAGTTCTTACATAAGTCTAAACAAATTGCCGATGACTTGTACACATCAGCGTTAGATTGGGCATTACATGTCTGTGGCAATTGCATATACCTGCACCATTGTCAAGTAGTTGCATTTTGATCGGATCGTACCCTCCCGGTCTTTCGATCGTTGCCCAGACGTTGGCGTAAATCATTGGGCTAAAACCCTGACGGACCTCTGCATAGGCCACCAGGGGCTCGCCTGAAGCAAACGCCGCGATGGAATCACTCAGCTCTGACGTCACAATGATGGGCTCTACGTCATCGCTGGCTGGGTGAGACGAAATGGTGATTGTCACCTCTTCAGTCGATGTGAGGAGGTTAAACACCGTGAATTCCCAGAGCCCAGCCTGAGGTGTAAAGAAGAAAGAACAGTTCAAAGCAAAGAAGACAAATGTACAAGGTTAAATCGCCCTTACGTGCAATTCTGTTTAGAGGTTACCATCTTTTGATATCTTGGATCCTCCTACTATACTTTTATACACTGGTATAACAGGCAGGTCTTACTACAAGTTTTCCTGCAGCTAACCTGAGGAGATGTGACTTCAAGTCTCAGGGTGTTTTTTTTACAATAAAGTTAATGCTAACAAAGCTTGTTTGTATCATACCTGTTGAAAAACCTGATGATTGTTGAAAATATGAATCCACTTCTAAAAAGAGCGTGGTTTCAGGTCCAGTGCTGTATAAGAGCTCGAAACGACAATTTTCGACAAGTGCCGACTTCTCATTGCATAATTGCCTCGACGTGTTTATTAGTCTCCGTTTCCTACCTTAGCCTGTCCTGGAATCGACACCGACAGGATTCTGAAGGAGAGATTAGAGCAGTCGTTGGAGCAGTTGATGAAACTCCCATTACGATGTTTGATGCTCACACTGATGGCTGGATTGTGCAGAAAAAAATGTGAAGAGGCAAAAACATGTGAACGAAGCTGTTTCAGTTCCAATACTGTCAACGTTACAGCTCGTGGTATAAAACGTATTCAACGTACCCAAGACATTTGCCGTTGTCCAGGAGAAAACAAACTCTGTGTTTCTGCCCAAGGTGCTGTCCAGGAAAACGCTACCAGTTCTTGCCTCTTTGCTTGCTAAAGTCCAAGACGTCCCCACCAACTAAAGAAACCACAAGAAATTATCACTTTAAAGCACTCTCTGTGGATCACACAGAAACAGGCAAATTGGACCTAGTTACAAGGAAAAAACCTCGTTAAATAATTGCACAAAGCTTAGCAATGATACTGCAATCACAAAGGACGTGTCGAAAATGACTTCACATGGTTTTCGAGAAGAACTTAAATAATTCGAAAAATCTTTTTAAATCACCAACAAATATTTACTTTGTGCTTTGTCTTCATTTGGCAACCTCACCTGCACGCGTTTATCGGCATCACCCACGCCACCTCTTTGCATGGTGGCAGCAAACGCCTCATCTAGAGCGTTGGACTCAGAACCACCGTCGTTTGAATAGAAGTACGCTTTTCCACCTAAAACGAATTGGAAAAATATCGAGTCTGATATATTCATTTTAAAATGGCCACTACCCGTAAACTAATCTTTTCATTTTTAGATAATCACTAACCGTTCTTCTTATCAACCCTGGCATATTTATTTTTTCTTAGTGTAGAGAACTTTTGTGATTTACTTATTAGGTTGCTGGTTTGCGCCCTCGCCTATATGTCGTTTCAATTCATTGGTCTTTTTATTAGAGAACGGGGAAGTAATAATAACCATGATCGATCATGATTATTATTACTTTACCGTTTTTCTAACGTAACGGTAATTCAACTTATTATTTGTTTAGGCCGCATAAAAATATGGTGAGAGTCCTTTAAAAAATCTCGGGGTGCGAGGACTTTTTTTTCCAGTTCAACATACTGTGCATCTTTGCTGGATTGGCAAACATTAAAAAAAGAGCAGTTTCTTCAATGAAATAAGCTTTATTTATCGTCTTTACGAAAGGATTTCTCCTTTGTGTAAAGGATTTTACACAAGAGATTGGGGTTGTATAGTCAAGCGAAAATGAGAGGTTTTCTGAGAGAGGGTCACGGTGCTGTAACTCTGTGAAGTGGAATCAATATCCCGGAAAGGCGCCAGAGGGTGGGGGTGGGGGGGTCACCAGCTTTTTTATGTAGCCTTAACTTTTAGACTACATGATATACACCTCGGATGTTGATTTGAATCGGTCGCTATGTAATCTGTCAGCCATTTTTCCGGTAAGAGCTTTTATTCCACAGGGATACATATGAGTAGATCTTTTGTACTATCCCTCCGCGACCAAAGCAGTTGCCGGAAAGATGGCTGCCATGCACAACCTCTATATTCGTATCATCAACTGGGGAGATATTAGTGACATGTACATGTACCTGTTGCTTCTGACAGTTTCGGCAAAATGTGGTCTGCGGCTTGAGTGAAGGCAAGTGTGTAGACAATGACCTTTGACTCTACGATGTCGTCCATGACGTCAGCTACGAACGGCTTTTCATTCTCCTGCCCATCTGTTATTAACAAGATAATGCCAACGGCCGAATCGACGTCCTTCTCAGATAAAACCTTTGTAATGAAAGGATTTACTTTTTGTCAGGAAGTCCCTGAAATGTCCCTTTTTGCCCCATCAGTTTTTTATATCAGTTTTCTTAATGTATTTCTTTTTTTCTGGACCCTATCAGTTTTCTCTACTAATGGAAATTATGGAATGACCGAGACGGGATATGCAGAACACCGACGTCATCGCAAAGTTAAGCTTCAACTAACAGTACAGCTATTAGGCTTTACTGGGCATCACAGTTTTGGGAGTGTTTGCCATGATCGATTATATGTGTATTTGGCCTTTTGCTATTCATTCAGCACTTGTAGTTTTGGAGAGCACATGTCGCATAAGTCAACGGACAATATATGACTTGTCAATTACGACGGAAATACTTCTTTTATCCTAGATTTGTCAAGCTTGTCAAATATACTGCCTGACCAGAATTCAGGGGAACATTCGTTGCTGTAAATTATGAAACCTTCATCATTTACGTCGGGGCGTAATTGGAAATGAAACATCAGACGTTGAAATAATGAAGCAAGGTGCATGAACATGAGAATCAAATCAATGACAGGCGTCAGTAATGCTTCGCGCCGCAGATAATTTTAAGGGGTATAAGGTTTACCTGAACTGCTTTTAAGAGACCGCCGCCAATGCCCGTACCGCCCACGGGACTTGTTGGCAAGGAGCTGAGGAGAGCCTGGCGGTCAGTATCGTTGGCAACCAGCCTTAGAGGTTCGAGAACTGTGCTGGAAGAACTAAACTCTACGATGCCGATATAGCTACCGTTTAAAACGGTGTAAGAGATGTACTTGGCCGATGAGCTGATCATCTTCTCGAAACGACTGCCGGACTAAAGTAAAATAAAAACCCAGACGAGGGGTAATAATTTTCACTGTGCAGGTCAATCAAAATGGGACACACTAATCACACTAATGGGAAACACTGCTATGTGAGGCGTTTTGTTTGTTTGTTTTTGTAAGGCCAGCATCATCGTATTGGTCAAGGAAGCATTGGCCGCGAGGGTAGCACCTCCGTAAAAGCATGGAACCTCAAAATGTTAGCTTAAAAGTCAGAACTCCCTTCTCTTTGGAGACTTTATTTGGGAGCAGAAACACTTCGTTACTGAGTTAAACTACTACAAGTTTGCAGGAATTACCAATGAGCTGTAGCATTGAGCTTGATCAAACAAACTCACCGACATACTGCCAGACGTGTCCAATAGAAGCACCACTCGGATATCTTGGTGTTGTACTATTGTGATATTTGGTATTAAATCGTCCTCGTTCAGGTCAACAGGTGGATTCGAGTTATCTGACAGGAAATGGTAGCAATGAAACCAGAGAAAAAACTGAAGAATGCACGAACTGCATTAATTTGGGGGTCGGGAAGGTTCTCCAGCAAATATGTATTCGAGATCATTTAACCTTGGGATGCAACATCCAGATATTTTCTTTGAATTTATGAGCAGGTTGTAATATGTTGCTTCCATGGTCTCCCAACTCTGCTTACTTCGGAAGTCCTGATGGTCTCGCAATACTTCCCAATTGCTGCGACCTCCGCAAAGACGGTTGTGCTTGTTTGGCGCCTCTCGGTTGTGCAGGTTGGGGGTGTCCGAGGAATCGTCGTCACAAAAATACTTGATCTGCCACAGAAAGGAAAGAACCAGTGAATAAAAGAACTAAGCAAACACATGAATGCATTACTTTTTGAAGGGAATAGATTTCGTTAACAATATCATATTAAAAAAAGTTATTCTGGTATCAACTACATACCGGGGGAAGCGGATAGCTTGAAAACATGACCGAAGACGAAACTTTATCTTGATTGGTCGATACGTAATACACACAGCCAGCCTCGTATCCAATATCTGGTCCACCATTACAACGGCGGTAGTATACCTGGTTGGGGTAGAAGATCAAGGGGACGGCGTTGTGTTCGTACGAACATCTGTAGTGACAGAATAATCAAAGGAAACACAATGAAACACCTTGGTGATGACAAACCAGTTTGGTTTACACAAACTCACAGAAATATCACAGTTTAAGTCGCCTCTTTTCCCTTTTCTAGTTGTTTCTAGGTTATAATTACTGATTACTTTCCCGCATGCTCACTTCATGCTCATTTTTATTTTATCTTAGTTCAATGGAGTAATGAATTTGTCTTTTTTGTGCCCCCTGGACTGAGCACACTGAGGTCGAGAAGTTAATCCATTGACGATGTGAAAGGATCCGTACCTGACTCCTTCGAACTGCTGCGTAAGAGAAGAGAAATAGAACTCCTTGTAGTTGTCCGGGTCACCAACAGGATCCGGGTACTCGTCGAACAATCCCCAGCGAAAATGACCCCACTCGTGAACAAGCGTGCGCCCTAAAGGTTTTGTTGAAAAACGAAGACAACACTTTTTTTCTGTGAGCATGTAAACGAATTTGATTTGTTGGAAAGATAACGACTTAATCATGACTTTTAAGGCGGGTCACTTTGTATTTGGCATTTTCCCGATGTACTTGCAAAAGTTTTATCAATATCCTGTTGCGTAGTGTTTAGTGTATGATTGAATAGTTTTGGCAAATTATCTGTTTACCAATGCCCTAAACAGAGGAACTGTGTAATTGTCTGCATAACTTCACATTAGTTGTTATCTGGGACAATTTATATATAAACCTTGGATTTTGGAAACAGTATTCCCAATTTACAAACCTTTGTGCTTATTTGTTTGATTCTTATCGAAAATAAATTTCGATATTCTTACCTAGAGGACCGTAATAGCGCTCAGTATTAGGATCTGTCAGGAACTTATCCATGAAATGGATGTGAACACCCTGTTTGCCACACCCCTGGTACTGCTTGGTGTACTGCAGAGGAGCCCAGCGGGGATTGGGCGGCGCCACGATGACGTCAGCGTAGTCGAACGTCACGTTGCCTGGCAACTGGTACTCTGGCTTGGGCGTCCATGATTTGGGCACCAAAATGGTGACTTCTTTGAAATAGGCACGTTTGCGCGTGGCTTCGTATAGGTACTTGGACCCCTCGGTGAACATGTACTGTGAATTGAAGATGGAAGGTTTGGAATGATGAGACTTGTCAAACAGCCTGTCATTCAAATATCCACAGCAACAACTTCGTGCTTCCCATTTTCGAAGGTTAAGCTCGGATATCATATCATTAACACGCTTACCTTTCAACCAGTTAATATAATTACTTATTACTTTGTACTTAGACGTAACCAAAACCATACATAACGAAGAAGGATGTGATTTATAGTACATGCACTAACGCATTTTATTTTGAAAAAAGTTGTTTATCTTGGAAGTGTTAATCGTGTCGTTCGATCATTCTCTGCTGTGTATGGGGTCCTAAATACAGAAGCAAAAGTCTATTTTCCGTAGCCTACCTTAATCCGTTCGATCAGTTCATCACTCTCCGGGACATTGCTGTGAATGGCAACCACGATACCCGTGTAGCCGTTGTTTACCAGCCTGATCGATGAGGGCCTGGTCAGAGCGTCTACGTTTGGATGAACCAATAGAAGGACGGCTATGGCCAAGATGGGGGCTTGTCGGTTCAGTTTTAGCATGCCTGGTTTGTCGTTTGCGAAATATCCGAACTTGCAGCTTTGAAAAATAATGAACTAAACTGGCTGTCTGGCTATTGCCCAAGCAAGGATATTGGAGGCTAGGAGACACCTTTTAATAATGTTCATGCAGCTTGGCAAATTCACATACACATAGGTCGAGCGCGTCTCATGGCGTACCGAGGAGCCCGAGTCCGGATCTGGAATTTTACCGTCGTCACTCAAAAGTGTTGACTTTTTTGGACAGCATTATTGTTAGTGGGGATTTTGCTCTATACAGAGATTGCTGTCCAGGGGGATTCCCGGCTGATTCCATTAGCCGCTATCTCATGTGCGAATACAAAGCTAACAGGTTGATGGACGAATAAACGCACCTTTGATATTTTATTCTGTACCTATTAATAGGCCTGTTGTGCTGGCGTCAAGGATCTATTTAAAGTCACTGAGCGATCTCAATATCAAGTCAAGAGGCAAGTGTCATAATGCCGCAAGACAAAACGTACTCGAGGTTCCGTGTGTTGACCAATCAACAAACCAACATGCCCCCAAACAAGCAGCAAACTAGCCAGTAAATTTCAGCAACCTACTTGCTCGCGGTATTGCACGGACGCTGAAGCTATGGAACCATCAAGGTATATAACCGTCACAAGTCGCATGGATGCAAACGTTATACGAAATTGTCCGGACCAATACTTACCTTAAAAATTGTACATGAAGATTGTATCATAAAGTTTATAATTACATTACGGAAACCAATCAAACTGCAGCGTACTATGGTGCTACTTCAACGAACACGAGAACTGAGTTGTTTTTTATTGTTCGGAATAATGCAATTTCATTCGTTCTCTTGAAAACAGATGGAAGTTCCTTTTTTAATTTGGAAATATCTGTAAACTTTACTCGTGTTTCGATTTTTTTTGCACAAGCTGACGTCGTGGCAACCTGAGACTCGTAACAACGTCCACCTGCTTCTACCTAAACACGAGCAAACATTAGAGAAGGCGATTTGGGTTAATAAACCTAGTTATGCGCGCAGAATCAGCCTATGCTGTCAAAATAGGCTATATTCTCAAAGAAATGACACATAGTTGATTCCAGGTTTGGCAATATGGTAATGGTCGAACTCAAAGGTGACGGATCCGGGAGTTGCAGACTTTGTACACTCTAATTACATGCCGTATTTGTTTGTTTTGAACGTACTAGTTGTTTATTGCAAGCAGTTTACTAGTCCAGACTATATAAAATGTATCATCAAGAAGCAAAGTCCTGGAAATGTGCTTTTAACTAAATGTTTTCGGTTGTATCATGATATATTCTAAAATATTGCACTCAGGGCGTTGGCCTACACGTTGGCGCTTTTATTACAAGTTAAACTAAATAAGCTACAAGTTAAATATGCTTCGTTCTTCTTTGTAATAGGATATCCCTCCGCGTGTGGGTGTAAGGAAGGAGCACGAAAACCTTAAGGACTCAGATTTGAGTGCGTTGAAATCCTTAATTAAGCAAAGCGCTTTGATAGTCGCGAAACTACCCACCGTCCCATTGATCGCAATTTGCCACACGTTTCCCAACAGACTGCAAAAAGACGTCTACACTTCTAACTGTGCGCACTCTTGTTCGAGGCTGCAAGGCCAGCTCTTTTTTATCCGGAGTGCGTCGCGTCGACGCTTTGGCTTCGAACCTGGCGCGGCAACATGTGTCTCTCGCACCTGCATTTTTTTCCCTTCTTATTTTATCGTCAACAGGGTACTTGTGCCCAGAAAAGATAATGTCCTTCTCATAATGTGGTAGGTTTTAGTATCTAGGTAACTGCTAATGCTCCGGTAAACCTTTGAATGTAGCCTCTTAAAGTGTTCTTCTTAGCATTGATTCACATTCAATGGTCTGACATATCCAGGAACTACGTAATGTTTATATTCCTCTTTCAAAAGATGCACTTTTTTATCAGTGAGCAACTAACTTGTTTGAAGAAAAATCTTAGTCGTGGAATCAATGTTTAGGCAGCAGTGCAACTTTAAAAACCTAGACAAATATCCCTTATCTGTTCTCCATCCCGGAGCTTTGGCAATATTCGATGCCCTATTAACCTATCAGAAGGGTCCCAAAGTATCTAATCTAATTTCCGAATTTAGTCGAGTCGCATACAATAAATAGCATAGGTCCGCAGGAGGTCTGGGAGACATGCCGTCAGAGCCACTCGACATTAAGCCCCACAGGCAAGCGGATGTGTTCTACCTGGAGGCGCTACTTGGGTCTGCTGGTTTGTTACGAAAAAGTCGTGCTTTCGCAATCTAACCCTTTTAAAGATTGCCAAGTGCGAAAATTCGGAGGGAAATGAATCTGCAAGGTGTGATTTTAACTGTAACCGCCTTCCTACTGGTTCACTCAAACGTAGACGCCTTAACCAGACCGTCATCCATCCGACTGGAAAACAACGGCTACACGGGTATTGTGGTTGCCATTCACAGCAGTGTCGCAGAGAGTGATGCACTGATTGAACGGATTAAGGTGAGTGAAATAAGTTTTCAAAATCTGTTATTTCCGTTTTTTATCCTCCAGATTTCGGTCCGCTATTATCCCCTCTTGCTATCTTCATGGGTTACTTGAAAAAAAACACCACAGTTTTCCTGTAGTCAAACAGCTTAGGCAAAGCTACTTATAAAAAGTTGTCCACGGACAATATTTTTTCAATGTATTTGAGCCAAGGTTGGCCAAAGGAAAGCAGAAAGGTGTTTTTTCCAAAGTTCAGTGCTTTTGCCCGCAATAAGAGTGGACCTCTTTGCGTTTCTGAGGAAAATGCTTTTGGTATCTTTGGATACCGCTGCTCTGACGAAGCTGTGTCCAGGAAGTTCAAGACAGTCAACTAAAATATTAACAACGGCTCTATCGCAGTCTTGCCTTGAGTTCTACTTTATCACACACTAGCTTAGTCTTAAATCCCATCATATACTTTTACGAAGAAACTTGTCTTTTTCTTGGACGGACCCCTCCCGAACGCAGAGTTTGAACTCACCTAAGACCAAGACTTGGTGGTGGAGGCTTCAAAGTGAAGTTACGGGCTATTTTAGGGCACAATTCGATGAGCTTTACACAGAACTACAGTGTATTCCTAGTTGCTCTGCCCATCTTATAGAGTCACCCAGTTGGCAATCTGCAAACAAAGGAGTTCTTTCCTTTTCAAGTATATTGACCCAAATCCCAAACCTTAAGGGGAAAATAAATTGTGAAATTAGCAGAAAGTCATTGGTGTGTTGACCAAAAGGTCAAGCCTCATTGTAAATCTCCTTTCTTCAAATCACAGTACATGTTCACCGAGGGGTCCAAGTACCTGTACGAAGCCACGCGCAAACGCGCCTATTTCAAAGAAGTCACCATTTTGGTGCCCAAATCATGGACACCCAAGCCAGAGTACCAGTTGCCAGGCAACATGACGTTCGACTACGCTGACGTCATCGTGGCGCCGCCCAATCCCCGCTGGGCTCCTCTGCAGTACACCAAGCAGTACCAGGGGTGTGGCAAACAGGGTGTTCACATCCATTTCATGGATAAGTTTTTGACAGATCCTAAGACGGAGCACTATTACGGTCCTTTAGGTATTGGCAACAGATTTTTTTTGGGGGGTATGAAATTTCCTTGATAATATCAAAAGTCTTTACGTGTATTTTCCTCTGTCCTGTTAACAGAGTAGCAACACTGTATCACATTATTGGATATCGACTCATTAATTATTAATGGTGTTTCCAAAGTTTGTACTTAACACAAGCATGAGGCATTGAATTAATAGTCTTGACTGTCATTAAAAACCTTTAGAAAATTAATACATGCATATGCATGATATCTTTTCAATGAATATCGTCATAAAAAACCCTATTCTCACAGAAAGCTAGGAAAAGAGCTAAGTGAACTGTCGTTCGACTTTATATGTTTTGTGCCACGTCATTCATCTGAAGCGTAAAGAAAAGTATCATCCGGGTATTTGAACTAAGCCTAAAATGTATGTACGTTAATAAATAATTTTCTCTTTCAATGCAACTTGCAGGGCGCGTGTTCGTTCACGAGTGGGGTCATTTTCGCTGGGGGTTGTTCGACGAGTACCCGGATCCTGTTGGTGACCCGGACAACTACCAAGAGTTCTATTTCTCTTCTCTTACGCAGCAGTTCGAAGGAGTCAGGTATTGCCAATGACCCATTTCTTCAGACAGACATGTATAATTGCAATTCATCAAACAATTATTAGATGAGCGCCGAGTAGGCCTATATCCTGCGATGTGTAATGTTTTCTCCTTATGCATTCAATTTCGGTACAGGTGTTCGTACGAACACAACGGCATCCCCTTGATCTTCTATTCGGATTCCTACCGTCCTTGCGTTGGTGGTCCAGATACTGGGTACGAGGATCGCTGTGTGTACTATATATCGACCAATCAAGATAAAGTTTCGTCTTCGATCATGTTTTCAACTTATCCTCTAACCCCGGTATGTAGTCACAGTTTTTGTAATGTGTATTATTTTCTGACAAACAGGTTGCTTTCTTCAAGCTGCTTTCTTCGTGGCTAGGACATTTATTACATGCAAAGCGTCTTCTCTTGTTTGTGATTGTACCATCTGAAGACAGCTTGAATAGCGTCTATGGCAGCAGCTGCTCTTCATCTTGGTGCATTCATGGCAAAACTTCAAGCATGCACAGCGTCAAAATCCTCCATGAGACATGGACTCGTAGTACACCTCAGGAGAAACACAATCTTCAATGGCAGGCTGCAGCAACCGCTATCCGCCACACAACCCACTGGCTTAGTTCGGTATATGTGCACGTTTTATTGCAAGCCTCATTCGCAACTTTCGGATGCAGCCAAATGACTCTAATCGACACAAAGCGTGAAAGCTCATGAAAAAACACGTATGCTCTATATTTTTGCAGATCAAATATTTTTGTGACGACGATACCTCGGACACCCCCAACCTGCACAACCGAGAGGCGCCAAACAAGCACAACCGTCTTTGCGGAGGTCGCAGCAATTGGGAAGTATTGCAAGACCATCAGGACTTCCGAAGTAAGCAGAGTTTGGGGACCATGGAAGCAACATATTACAACCTGCTCATAAATTCAAAGAAAATATCTGGATGTTGCATCCCAAGGTTAAATGATCTCGAATACATATTTGCTGAACAACCTTCTCGACCCCCAAATTAATGCAGTTCGTGCATTCTTCAGTTTTTTTCTCTGGTTTCATTGCTACCATTTCCTGTCAGATAACTCGAATCCACCTGTTGACCTGAACGAGGACGATTTAATACCAAATATCACAATAGTACAACACCAGGATATCCGAGTGGTGCTTCTATTGGACACGTCTGGCAGTATGTCGGTGAGTTTGTTTGATCAAGCTCAATACTACAGCTCATTGGTAATTCCTGCAAACTTGTTCTAGTTTAACTCAGTAACGAAGTGTTTCTGCTCCCAAATAAAATCTCTCAAGAGAAGCAAGTTCTGACGTCACATTCAGACTAATTGTTTCAACCCCATTTTGAAGCGATTAATGCAGAGGTTCCATGCTTTTGTGGTGGTGTTACACTCGTGGTCAGTGCTTGTTTGACCAATACGATGATGTTGTGCTTTTCAAAATGCATGGACGTCTCAAGTAATGGTGTGACCTCAGATTGGTGTGTCCCATTTTGATTGACCTGCACACTTAAAATTTTTTGCCCTCGTCACGGTCTTTATTTTACTTTAGTCCGGCAGTCGTTTCGAGAAGATGATCAGCTCATCGGCCAAGTACATCTCTTACACCGTTTTAAACGGTAGCTATATCGGCATCGTAGAGTTTAATTCTTTCAGCACAGTTCTCGAACCTCTAAGGCTGGTTGCCAACGATACTGACCGCCATGCTCTCCTCAGCTCCTTGCCAACAAGTCCCGGGGGCGGTACAGGCATTGGCGGCGGTCTCTTAAAAGCAGTTCAGGTAAACCCTAAGCTAAGGGGCCGTCCACAAAGTACGTACGCACGTAGGGGAGAGTGAGCTGGTGCCTTTGTGTACGTACACCATGCCTACAGGGGGGGGTTAAGCCAGTGTGTACCGTACGCAAACCCAAACATTACCTGTAATGAATCTTCATCAAATCAATAGTCTTTCTCATACAAATAAATTCCAGCATCCGCTTTTCAGCGTCGAGAAACCACTCAAACGCAGTACCGTCTACCCCACCAGTTATCCTCCCCTGCCAACGCTCTTTGTTAGTAAACAGCAACATTACTCTTGACATAAAAAAAGACCGACGGCGTCTTCCGGATTGCGTACGCGCACAGGGGCGGGTTTATGATTTTTCATTTTCAATGAAAATTCATAAATAAATATATCCCCCCGGTATAATGTCAAAGCCACATTTCTATTGACTTATGCGACTTGTGCTCACCAAAATGATAAATTCTGAATCAACATCAAAAGGCTAGATGCTAAAAAATGATCATGGCAAGAGTTTCCTACATTTTGGCAAATTACAATTTGCTGTGTCATTAAATCAAGCTTAATCCTTGGATGACATTACTGTTTCAGTCATGAATATAGTCATTATCAAGCGAAAACTGAAAAGGTAGGTATAAAAGCAATGTTACTGTAGAGCAGGTAGAAATAACATACAAATGAAAAAAGACTAACGGGACAAATTGGTACATTTCAAAGATCGTATAAATTATTCGATCTTTTTATTGCAAAGACTCTTTCGGAGGGAAACATGGATTCGGCCGGTGGTATAATTCTGTTGATAACAGATGGACAGGAGAATGAAAGCCCATCTGTAGCTGACGTCATGGACGACATCATAGAGTCAGGGGTCGTTGTCTACACACTTGCCTTCACCCAAGACGCTGACCACATTTTGCCCAAATTGTCAGAAGCAACAGGTAAATTAATTCCCATGCAGTTGATCGCCTTTTCTTGTATTGCATTCGCAAATCGACTTTAGATGTACATGTATAACAATATGAAACACATCGACTAACATCATAGGCGTAATTCATCGAGTGATTAATGCTGTTTGAGAAAAATAGGACCTCCAGGATATGATCGTGGAAGGTCATGAACAACACGGAAAGAAGATGTGCGTTCAGCGATGACAAGACCTGTGAATCATAAGGTCGGGGAGCGAACAAGGCAAAGAGATGTTGCCTTAAAAAATCCCTACCCTTATCCTAAGACAACAAATCGACGTGGCAATGTCGATACGAATGAATAGCGTGGCAATCTAGACGTGAAAATTGTAGTTTACGGGTAGCGGTCATTTAAAAATGAATGTATCAGACTCGACATTTTTCCAATTCGTTTTAGGTGGAAAAGCGTACTTCTATTCGAACGACGGTGGTTCTGAATCCAACGCTCTAGATGAGGCGTTCGCTGCCACCATGCAAAGAGGTGATGTGGGTGATGCCGATAAACGCGTGCAGGTGAGGTTGTCGAGTAAACAAAAATCAGCAGTTTTGAAAGCTTGGGAATTTCTTGACTCATTAAATTCAGTGTTGACATACATCACTCTATGTCCACTTTCACTTTCAATGGCTACGTTGTCTCATTCTGAGGGTTTTTTGATGTTCAGTTGATGGGAACGTCGTGGTCTTTGGCAAGTGGAGAGGCAAGAACTGGTAGCGTTTTCCTGGACAGCACCTTGGGCAGAAACACAGAGTTTGTTTTCTCCTGGACAAAAGAAAACAAGCTGGGTATGTTGAATATATGTTTTCATTACGAGTTGTAACGTAGAGGCAATATTGGGTCTGAAACGCCATCACTACAAAAAGTATCTGCTCACTGAAGATTCTTTTGCCGACATTTGTACGTTGCAGCCATCAATGTGACCATCAAATCTCCTAACGGGAGTTTCATCTACTGCTCCCACGACTGCTCAGACGTCTCTTTCAGAATTCTGTCGGTTTCGATTCCAGGACAGGCTGAGGTAGGAAAATATACGCACTTGCACTACTCAGAACGTGGTGAATTGTGGTGCTAAACTTTTATGCAGCAGGGGACCATGCCAGTATATTGGTAGTCTCGTGGGATGATTAGAGATTTCAAAAGATGGTAAACCCTGAACAGAATCCACCATGCAAAACGTGGACCGCTAAACTTTCTATTTGTTCCGTATGAAACCGATTCTTCTTTACACCTCAGGCTGGGCCCTGGGAATTCACGGTGTTTAACCTCCTCACCTCGACTGAAGAGGTGACAATCACCATTTCGTCTCACCCAGCCAACGATGACGTAGAGCCCATCATTGTGACGTCAGAGCTGAGCGATTCCACCGCGGCGTTTGCTTCAGGCGAGCCCCTGGTAGCCTATGCAGAGGTCCGTCAGGGTTTCAGCCCAATGATTTACGCCAACGTCTGGGCAACGATCGAAAGACCAGGAGGGTACGATCCGATAAAAATCCAGCTACTGGACAATGGTGCAGGTATGCAGTAATCGTTTGTTGATATACAAAAATAATCCCTCTTACCCTCTACCAAAGCATAAATTATCTGCACAAACCATAGGTTAAGCTGAAAGTGCTTTTATACACAAAAATTATGATGGCGTCGCGATACCACTGAATACCTGTTCGCAAGTGTGACGTCACTTCAGTTTAAACCACGCCCACTGTACAAGCACTGCACGTTACATACAGTACATGTACTGTACATTGATCGCCGGCCGTTAACGTGGAACCATGGAACCGGAAGTTAAAGTGCAACTTATGCGATCGTCCAATGGGAGCCTGCGAATCGTGGCATGTCCGCCTTTAAGCTTTTAACTTACGAACCGGATACGGATAAGCATTTAAGAAGCCAGGCCGCACTCCCTGCATGACGTTACATTACCAAAAGTCACTATACCCTAAAACACTACCCATTTGGAACTCATTGCCCGAGTTACTCCGAGTTATTACTGCCCCTTCACTGAAAAACTTCAAAGATTTATGGATGAAAATTGAGCTGGATGACCTGCTTACATGTACATATCTCAGAAATTAGTTCGCAAGCCGACTCCTTGCATAGTGCCAACTGTCATGAAAGCGGGATAGCCACATCAGGCGTTTGCACGGCAAGATACAGATATAGGCCGTTTTCCAATACTCGACTTGGGCTCCGTCTGATGCTTCAACTGTTTTTACTTCTTGACTTTGAGGCTATAAGCGCAATAGTAAGTCTGATAGTGCTACGAAACATCAATTAAGATGCAAAAGAGCCAAACATTACAGTACTTCAATTTAAACGCTTCAGGCCCACTATCGAGGGTTGGATTTCTACACGTAGCCTCCGACGGAGACGAAGTTGAGTATTGGAAAACGGCCACAGATGACGTCACTACGCAAAACTCACGTCGCATCGAAAACCCATTTACAGAACGGACACGTACACACACACTGCAAACAACGTGTGAGGGCGGTGCCGGTACACCGCGCCGATGGCACACGTGCACGTTGATTGACGGTAGTGCGTTAGTTGCTTTAATCCATTCATTTTCGCGACTTCGTGTATATCAAGAAATTAGTCTGAAGAATCGCTGATGGCACACCTAGTACCTACATGATGACATTGATGGAGTAAGTACAATGGATTTTGCTTTTATTATTCCACACTTTACAGGAATAAAATTCATAGGCCTATCTTCAGTTGAGAGTGATATGAGACTTGGAGAAAGGAAAAGACCATGTTGAGATTAGGATCAACACCAGACTGCCTATACAGTGCAGTACATGTGCATGGCCCATTTCTGTGAAAATGACATGAGTACCTTTAGTAGGCCTACATGTATATGCCCACACATCTTGCAAACTAATATCTCTTAAGTCGTTAATTGGGTCTGATGTTCTCCCAGAGCCCTAGATCCCCCGTACGTACATACTGGCTGACTGGGCCATCCCATGAGCCCAACAAGCCCAACTTCACTTTGGCATGCTGTGCACTGATATTTGAATTTTTAACAATTGTCGCGACTGCATCAGGACGATGTGGATTATTCTATAATAGTCTGAGCAACTTGGACTCTTACGAATTGCTTTGTTAAGATTTGGATGATGTAGGCCTAGTCCAGTGAAACATGGCAATGAATACACACTGTATACTCATCAGTCATGTCAGTGTGAAGTCGCCAACTTGGTCTGGAATCAACTCCATCTCAGGTCAACTCGATCCCAAGTCAACTCGCAGGCGTTTCAACTCTGTCATGTCTGTACATGTACATGTGGGCCTACTGACATGTGCATGAGATGCCTGGCCTTGTAATTTGGGAAGGCCGGGCACTTGGATGCATCAATAATTACCACGGATGAGAAGGCAAAATCTCAGTATTTCCAGAATTCTAACACTAATTTACAAAGATACAATCGTACTGTATGTTCGCCTATTAACCCTGACACAAATGTCAATGAAAACCTGATTCCTGATATATATTAGTAACTTCTGTGTTAAATTGTCAGTTGCTGTGGAGATCAGTGGATTTTCAAAGACTCAGACTTGAACTCAGACAAAGACCCTCTGGACGCAGACTTGAACAATGAGAACTTGGCTACCAGGACTTGATCCAAGCCCCCCTCCCTGATGTTTAACTTTATTTTACCACAGAAGACTGGTGGTCTATGAGTTTAAATGTCTGTGGTGCCGCGGCATACACAAAACGGGAAAACAGGACATGACAAGGTTTGGAGCGCTCCTTGCTATGTTTGTAAAGGTAGGTTATACTTGTTCAAATACAAAAGGATTTGCACGGAATCATGCAAATACATTCTGTTCATGGAATTTTGAAAGTTTTCATGATTGACTTAGAAGGTTACAGTTTTAATGGGTTGAAGTTTGTACTGTAGTGTGACATGTTAGAGCAGACTGCCAGCAGTCATTAAGTCTGTCATGTATCCGTGCTGGGTCCGATGTCCATGAGCAGGGCGGACGTCAGACCCTTCAGTTCTGGGGGAAAATGTAGATAAGTGACACAAATTCCAATTTTTTCAATCAAATTTTCCCTTGAGAATGAGAGCAACCGTTAAGCTTGAGATAGCCAGGCTAAACGAGGTTTTTACACCAAATATCACGGAGGGTGTCCTCATCATTCTTCCGTTTTCTTCCCAATGATCATGACCAATGACCATGCCATACATTTTGTGCGCACCACACAGTGCACATGCAGAGACAGCCAAGGGCAAGTATAGCCGAGCTAGTTCCGCATGTCATTTTGACTATTTTTGGAGGTGGCTGTGTTTAACCTGTCACAGCTAGCAAAGCACTTGGGCTGATGGTATCACTCCAGCCACACAGCTCAGTGGCCACTCATGCGATAATAACAAGATTCCACCCCCTCCTGGATAAATGGACAAACCATGGACACACTGGTCCATTGGCTCACACATGTGAGCTGAGCATGTGATGTACACAGATTGTTCAGTGCAATGTGATTGTTGGGAAGAAATCAGGAGATACCTGAGTAAACCCTCCAATTTTTTAAAATAAAATTGGTCTTAAAAGTCTAAAAACTGGCATTATTTACACAGTTTTCAAGAGCTGTACATGTAGGCACATGCACGTTAAGGTTGCTCTCATGTGGAAATTTGATTTAAAAAGTTGAATTTGTGTCACTGGTCATGATAGGTATACATGTACCTCAAAGGCTGGATTAACAAAAGAGATAGCATTGCAACCCTGTATAAACAAACATGGCCGAAAGTCACACAGATTAGTGACTTCAGAACATCCTGTAGGCATACCCCACAGTTCTAGGTTAAACCTCCTAATCATGGCAAATACCTTTTGTCCATCAATCATGTTCTTATTGTCAGCCTGGGCCTGTCACCTAGCCCAGATTAAACGGCACTTTCGGTCTCTTCAGTTAGGGTTATGTGCATGTATAAGATCTGGGTGGGACCCTAGGGCACAATTTTCCTAGCAATACATACATGTTCATTTCAGAAAGAATTCCATGATGTATGGTGATGTACACTTTTCTGAGCTTTTCCTCCCGCCTCTAAAACTGAACATCTCTTCATTGTCCTCTTCACTCATTATCATCCTGTAATTGGCGCTAAATGCACTGTTGGATGATTAGATAAATAAAGGTGTGTAAAAAGGCCCTAGATATCCAAAACAAAATGAACAATTCTATAATGCTCACATTTTTTGTTATTTTTTTTTCGATTTTTTTATGATGAAGTCCACTCTGTTGTCACTGCTGAAGTTAACACCTAGAGTCAGCGATGACATCCGTATTTTATCTCCTTTTTGTTCTTCTCAAGAAGCGGGCTCAAAAGAGACTCAAGTTCCAGTGAGGCCCCAAGTGACAGCCACTCTGACAGTGATGAGGAGCAAGAACAGTGGATGGAGAAAGCAGCAGGTAGAAAAGCTGTCCCTTGTCAGTCGTAAAAAAGGGGCTGTGTGAGCGTGGTACGTTGGATATTTTACAATGGTACCAGAATGACCACAAAGAGTTATTTAAAAAAACTCCAGAAGGCTTCTGGAAAAAATGCACCTTGATAATACTGGAAAATATGTTAAAGGGGGTAGATTCCCTCTCCCCTCTCCCAGCTCTTTAGGGTAAAATTCAGAGGTTCATCAAGAAATTTCCACTCACACAGCCATAATTTTCACTATTTGTCAAGTTGAGAAAGCAATCACTGGGTACCGCCTGTTGTTTGTACAGGTGTCAGCTGGCTGAAGATGGACCTTTTCCAAATCAGCCGGCTTAGGCTGAGAGAATTACACAAGTCCGTGGCAAATGACTGAAGCCACTCACTTGTGGCCTTAATCATCCAGCCTCAGCCACACCTTTTGGACATCACCTTAAAACCCACAACTCTGCTAGAGACATGCTCAAGCAAAAGTACATTTATTACAATGCATACAGACATAACTGCTCCCTTTTTGTTACTATAATTTTACCAGGTGTTAAAGGTGATAGCCGCGTGGTTGGTCCCCTGCCTCTAAGCTCATCTTCTGGCATCACTGCCCCGGAAGAGTAAGCAATCTCTTGTTTTACAACAAAACTAGTCATGATTTTGGTTGTCGCAACAATTTGTTTAAGGGTACAGTCCACCATTTGCCTTTTGTGGATTATTTTCCCTTGAAGCAACAAAATTACTCAAAATGTTAAGAAGGCACAAAAACGAACCTGATGAGGATGAAGTTTCAGCTTAATAATGATGCTCCATATTCTGAGAAAACTATTCCAGGACTTCAGATTTCATATCAAAAGTTGCCGAGTCCTGTTTTAAATTGTGCCTGAATTCAGCACCTGGGAAACATTCTCATATTCAGTTGAATGCAGCTACACCTTGTCACCCCCCTGAACTGATGAATTCTAGAAACTGCTAGTGTCTGTGTATCGTGTCAACGCTTGTGCGCATTTCTAATAGTGACTTCCCCAAAATTTGAAAAGGTGCCTGCTTGAAATCATTGTTTCTGATGACTGTTTGCCAGAAAGAAAAGTTTCTCACAGAATTTAGTCCTCAATTTAAACCAAGTATGCTTTCCAACAACAATTTGGATACCTGTTGGATAACTGCAAATGATAGACTGTACAGTACTTTGAACCCATTTGTCCTTGTACAGGGTTCCCACAGTCATTGAAAATCCTGGGAAAAAGTTGTCCCGGAAAGTCATGGAAAACTCATGGAAAATTGGTCTGAGGAAAAGTCATAATTGTCCATCAAACATTATTTGGCCCATTGGTCTTTGTATTAAAGTTCCAACCTGGCACAGTTCGATTTTTCTTACTCATAATATTGCGATATTATTACAAGCCATTAGTAGGAGCCAAGGTGCACATTATGTGAAATTCAGATAAATTCCTTACATCCTGTTGTTTAGTGAATATTTTAAAAAGCAAATTTTTTTCTCAAGTTTCATCTGATTGAGCACTGAGAACTGTGTTTCCAAAACATTTCAAAAATGAAGTTTAAACATTAAAATCACATACATTATGAGGGTTCGTTTAGGCTTTTAGAAGGTGAGAAATGAATATGGACAAAAGTTTAAGTGTTAAGAGCTCTTATTTAAAGAAGGATCTACTAAAACACAAAACAAGATTAATTGTTGCAAACACTTTATAACAGTCATCATCCCAAATTTCTGATTTGTATCCAACTCTACAGACTTGTGCACACAGTTGAAATATTTCTGCCCACACTTTTGGGATCAATCGTTGATTTCTGTAGGAGCTGTTGGTCCATACATGTAGATATTTTAGGCTTGTGGTCTTCCGGGATTGACATTACAGTATTACTGTAAGGAAACGCCCTCTACTTGTTAGGAAAAGTGAAAGATAATTTTAAGTGTTTAAAAATGTCACGTTTTGATTCACTAAAACCTAAACGGGTGTCTGGAATAATATTTTTAACAAAGAGTACAAGTCACAAATGCTTTCAGAAGTAATAGGTCAGCAGTGTCAAAGGAATTCTCTTGTCATAGTTCATTTTCTGACATGAAAATGGATTAAAAGCAATAGACACTAACAGTTTTTTATGAAATAAAAGGTGTAAGAATAAGGAGCATACAAAGATCCTATAATTTTTGAAGAAATGTTTCTATTTCTGCTTCAACTTATTTCCTTTTGTGGTTAATTTCTTCCCCAGACCACCTCATATGAAAGCTGTGGGTATGATCCAGGAAAAGCAGACCATGATGCTGATGAGAAGAGCGCCCTCACCTCCTTCAACCTGGAGAGAAGATGGAGGACAAGATCCTATGGGACTTCAAAGAGATGATTCATTAAAATGTCAAGGAGAGGAAGTAACTCAGATCGATGCCAGTCCTCGCCTCCATCACCGAGGAGGAACAGTTTCAAACATTGCATGGGGAATCCTCATCAGAATCTTAGGCACTGATTCACTAAAAGGCAAGGAAAGGACTCAATCTTTTCAGAGATGCAGTTCCTTGCTTCTACTTTAGTGATGGAGCAAGTCTATCTGCATTTGTACACTACTCAAAGGATCAAAGGATCATGCATAGTGATTAATTATTTATACAAATGGTATTCTCATCGTAAAAAAATTGGCTATTTCCTAGCAACAAAACAAGAAACTTCTGCTACAGAGTACTGAAGTCTCGTGACACTGAAAAAAACTTTGGTCAGCACCTTGTCTAGGTCCTTTACGGCCCTGAAAATGATTTATAAAATATTGGGATTAAACCAAGTAATGTGAGGGCGCTGTTTATGAGTCAGAATGATATCGCGGTAATGTGAGGGCGCTGTTTATGAATTAGAATGATATCGCGGTAATGTGAGGGCGCTGTTTATGAGTCAGAATGATATCGCGGTAATGTGAGGGCGCTGTTTATGAATTAGAATGATATCGCGGTAATGTGAGGGCGCTGTTTATGAGTTCGAATGATATTGCGGTAATGTGAGGGCGCTGTTTATGAGTTAGAATGATATTGCTTTAATGCGAGGGCACTCTTTGTGATTCTGAATCACAGAAATGAAGCACCTTGAAGATGTTTCTCAGCATCAAAAAATTACTCTGTTAACCCTTTTATTCAGTAAAATAATGCAATGTCTAACATGTATCTGTTTGCAAATCTTCCCCCAAATCACATGTTATTATATCTGTAAAATGACGATTGATAAAAAAAATTCGAATTCGTGGTTGTCAGGACATTAAAAAAACTTTTCCACAGTTTTCCTAAACTTAAACACAAAATGGTAAGAGGTCCAATATGTCCTAAGGTGAGCCATGTTAGTGTACATCATTTTGCCACTATAGGGTTGTATAGCACTGGCCAGTCTCATTCATGTCATTGTAACCCCTTTCTAACTCTCTAAGACACTCCCAGTCTCTCACCGCCTTGCCTCAGAGTCATCCCATCCTTAATTTTTGTGCAAAGAGAGTGAAAGGTGGCCATTTTGAAGTTGTGCAATACCTGAGCAATACACATCACCAAATGCTTTTTTACCCTTCTAGTTAATTGAAACACGACTAACCAATTGCTTTGTCTCACATGCCATGGTGCTCAACCAACCATGAACATGAGCTTCAGTGTAGAATAAGTGAAGTCAGCAATGAGGTACACACCTGGCTGAAATTTTCAAATGTCTGATCCTTTAATTTTTTTGAGTAGTGTATATTTGTATGCAGTACAATGCTGCTATAATGAACAGGGTCGGGTCCATACACAATGCTTAATGTAGCATCTCCCCAACTATTGCGATTTCATTGGTACTGTTTCAAGCGTCGCATTTTCATAGGCCTAAAAATCGAAATGTTCCGATTTCCATAAAAAAGGGGTGAAAGTCCTGGCAAAAGAGGGCGCTATTTG
Source organism: Acanthaster planci (assembly GCF_001949145.1). The sequence goes on along the minus strand of NW_019091355.1, from coordinate 1,498,400 downwards.
CCAAAACAGAGAAGGGCCATTTGCAGAAAAAAGAGGGTGCTATTTCCTCTGTTGAAATGTCAGTTGTTAAACATATAACTGTGTGTTCTTGTTCATGTAAAACCTAGATTCTCTTGTGCGGCTGCTTGTTATTGGCTCATAACATGGCCATTTCAATTTCGGAGTTTATTGACATCTTAACTTTTGAGTCACTGTCATCAGTCCTAAATTTTTTTCTATAAAAGCAAATTTGTGACGTTCAGTAAAAGTGGGCAGAAAATTTGGAAACGAGGCATGTTCGGTATACCGAATTGTTCAATATAGTGACGTTGTACTGTACTTACATCCAAATTATTCATGACTTAATTAAGAGGGTACTCTGTCAATTGAATACACAATTGGTCAGTTTGCTTTTGAAGGACTATTGTTCGCCTTTGATTTGTTTCTTTTCAATGTAACACATTGACTCATATTTAAAAACATTCGTGTTTACAGTTCAGTTATCAAGATGCTACACATGTACTTTAAAATTTGCAAATAATTACCATTTGGAAAACTGTAGACACTTTGATACTACTTCTTTTGAGAACTAAAAGCTTGTAACTGTTGCATGCTTTTAGAAATTGAACAGTGTTCCCATTCAGGCAGACAAAATACCAGCACTGGTCAATCAACCCAGTGCCTGTTCTGAATCTCACTTTTAACAAGTTCGCCCCCAAACAGAGATTTGACAAATGGGAAGAACCACTGACATAGGGCTGAATAGCTCATAGCACTGGTACGGTATTTCAGAGGTTGCAGGTTTAAATTCTGCCCCATTTAATTTCCTTGTTCATCTTTATAAGCTTTTCCTTGGACAAAATTCTATGTGTATTTTGTATTTTCCAAGTTGCACACCCATATTGCCAAAGCATTAGAAAAAGTCTTTCACTTAAAATTATCACCAATCTTCAAGTTGCAAATTGTTGGCTCAGTGCTGAAAGGTCATTACTGCAAAAAAATGTAATTTTTGAAAACACTCTAAGGGCCTCACTGCATGAAAGAAATATTTGATTTAAATAGTTTTTATTTTTTAGTCATAAAACTATTTTTTTGCAGCCAACATGGTTAAATTTTAACCAATTCTGTTTCCCAAATTAATGTCTAAAACAATAACTTTCACTAAACACCTTTCAGTGCATTCTAAGGACCTTTTAGCACTGACATAAAATTTGTTTCATTTGAAAATATTACCTTGCAAAAATGCTTTGTGTGTATGTGAAACAATCACCATATATTGCTATAACCAGTTAATTTCTATTTGCAAGTGAAATAAATGCCTATTTATTTAAACTAGCAGAACAACTTGTTGGTACATGTACATCGATTTGTAAAACTGTAGTACTTTGCCACTTAACCCTTATCCTAATCTGGACCATTTTCCACTGCCAGAGTTTAAGATACACCTGTTTCCATCTTTAGATTTTACATTACAGCCTCATCCTACATGGAAGCCCTGCCAGTCTTAAACATCTTCCTAGCTCCTTATATAAAGTTCCCTCTTGGGGCCTTTTAGTCTCAATCTTATAAGGGCTACAATAAACCCAATAGCAATATGGAACCTTAAGAAGCTATGTCCTTCAACCCCATGGGATCCTCAGAGCTCTAATACTGACAGTCCCAAGCCCTCAGCCATCCACTCTACCCATCCTATCAGCTCTCAGACTTCCAGCCCCATGGACTTCCACCCTTGCCCATCTCCAGTACACAGTTTGGCTGAAAAATATTCTAAGTCCAAACAATGGAAGGTTTAACATTTAGAAACGAACACATTTTTTCAAGAAAGTGCCGTGGCATAGTGGTTAAGAACACTAACTGCTATGCACAAGGACCTGGGTTCAATTCCAGGTGGGCATGCACAATTTTGTTAAAAAACTTAGTAAAAAAAAAAAAAAAAAAAAAAAAAACTTCCTTTTCCGGGAACCCCGGGATTCGAACCGGGATCCCCTGGCCTGGCAGCCAGCTAGCTAACCACCAGGCCAATTGCCTCTTGATATATGAGAATTCGGAACTTATATTTAAAGGTTCGGATTGCGCAATTTCAAAAAAGGTCAGAGGGCACAGCACATTTGCCTGTATTTAAATAACAAAAACATAAATTTCAATATGTTAAAACAGACAATAGACCTTGCATGTATTTCAGGTCAAACATATATTTGCAAACCTTTCTATATTTACACTTCCAAGTGTTCAGTTTTATATCATGTACATGTCACTAAAAATTCAACTCACTGAAAATTCAAAAGCCATTTTCGTAATGAAAAGAAGCACAATATATAACCCTGCATGGCTGTTCAGGGTTGTTTGGCTAGAAACCCTGCCAGACACATCAATCTGCATCATTTGTCAAAGTAATGATTTGGTTGCCCAGTGTAACTAACAAGATCCTAAAGGTCACCTCTCCCTAAGGCCAAACAGCCTGGGAGTCAGTGGTTGCCAGCCACCACAAGATCCAACAGTGGCATTGTTAATTGAGACCAGTTCCCATTGTCTCAACATGTATGACCAGTTAGTTTGGCTGCTGTTGATTGCCTAGTGCATCAAAACAGTGTATCAGACTTCGGCTGCAGCTGGTTGGGTTAGGGTCAAGGTCGGTAGTTACAAAGTGGCACATGCAGTTGTCTCCATGTTTTAAAACTCCTCTTCTTAAGGTTGAAGACTGCTGGCCCTTTTTGATTCCACAATCTGACAGTCTTGCTTGGACCTTCACCGACAATGTTCCAAGAGCAGATATTATGACAACAGGCCTGATCTGTGAAATTAAAAAAATCATAAAATGATTTAACTAATCACCCATTTATATTGGAAAATTTTCTTTTTACAAGACAAATATTCATATTCATGTTGTTATTTTTAAGGTGCTGCAAAGAAACTGTTAAAAGATTAAAACTGTGACTTTCATCAGTAAATTTTGGGGGAAATTATAACACAAAACAGGTTTACCGTCCGTTATGGTCTCAGCCAAAAAATATTTGTCATCATGTCTACAACATGTGTAACATCCAGCACGGTGCAGTCTCTTTAGTTTTTAAATTAGTTCTCTAAAACAACAGAAATTAACACAGAACCATACTTTTTCAAGTTAGGTTCCAGCTGTGACAAGTTACAGGGTCCAAAAAACCCAGCTTTTTTAGCATTCACTAGCACAGTGTGCAAAACAGAACTATAAGTGCATGTTCATACACGTACACTCAGACTTCAATCACTGACTCTAGCAGACAGGACTCAAGCAGAAAACCACACTCCAGTTATGTGGAACAATACATGACATGTAAGTTGACTTGTCTCTGCTGATCCACCTCACTGAGTATCATGGCCACACTCCATGTATGTGGCCAAATTAGATGCAAAGAAGGGGAACTCTAAACTCCAGCTATTTGCAAAAGTGTAAGACCACCAGGAATTTTACTGTTATTTCTGTCACTGGGCCTGCATTACATTGTCTCATTGAATGGTGCATAACATCACTGTAGTAGTGCTATCTGTATACCCACTGGAATGAAATTTTGGGCAAAGGCGTGGCTTGTATGATATTTTGTCTGTAAGGCAGCATGGGTAGAAAAGAGTAATCACAAAAGTCTGAGTAATCAGAAAAAAGGAGGGCTCACTGAACAGACTGTTAACATTTCAAATTATGGACTTGTAGTCAAATAGCTGTTTAACCAAGATATAAAGGTTACACACTGCCAAAATAAACATAAGTTGCCATGATTGATTGGTTTAAGTTTGGTTTTTCTTCAGGTTGATGCACTTTGTACGAGTGGTCCTAAACTTTTGCAATGACTGCACTGGCATACTACATACTTTTACAGGCATGAAAGCCTAAGGGGAGCTTATGTTACAAATTGATTCATTGAAACACATGATAGATGCACCTTAATATCTCAGAGATCATCACATCTGCTGGTGTCTGGAGTTGTACATGTTCACTGCCAGTGAAGATCTTGAGCAAATCACAGTCGTAACAAAAGTATGGTATCAAGATGATAAATAATTCACCAACAGGCAAGATGGTCTGAATTCGCCATTCGGGCAAATTGAACATGATAGGTTGCTGGGGGAATTAATCAAAAAGGCAACTGAGAAATACCTGTATGTGGCTGATACTGTTCACAGCCGGGGAGCTTTATCCCATTGTTTAAGCCTTCCTCCACTTGTTTCTAGTTTAGGAGTACGGCCACTTATATGGAGGTATAGTCCACTAGCCTGGCCCAAATGAAGTTGAGTCTCTTAATTGTGCCACTCTTCGACGTTTCTTTGACTTTCCTCATGCATCACTGCTAAACCTCTTCGCTGAAAAACTTTGAATTCATTCAGTTACAGTAAATAATGATATTATAACCTTTAAAATACATGCTACTGATCACCTCTGGGAACAATTTTGGTGTCATGAAATTTAAAAACCCGAAATTCAAAACCAACACCATCCAGAATTGGCAAAAATTCAGCTGACTGTTCCCTATTTCTGGCACACTTGAACAAATGGGAAGAATTCCATATACGAAGTTCACTGTAATATCGCGTAATTCAAAATTGACCCCTAAATATACATACATGTACAAACTTATTTTCAGAAAATTAGGCGTAACGTTAGTAGGCCCTATAGTTGCTCTCTTCACTGTGGGTACATTTTCAAAGTGTTCATTTTGCACTTCAAAAATATAAAAATGGAAATCAGGCCAACAGACCCACATACAGTATCGACGTGATTGCAAAGGCTTTGGAAATCAGTAAAACCTTCCTCCATGGTACAGGCTGGTACAGTGACAGCACTCAGTAGCAAGTGTGTGAAGTGAACTCAAAACATTTTTGTCTCGTATGATGCGGGCCTAAGTAGGCCTACATGATTATGGATATAGTATGCCTATCCAAAGGTAGACCTGTAAACAGGGCCCGACGTACTTGTACACTCTAGTCATGTAGACCTTTTTCCAGTGATGTAAAGATTGTGCTGGACCTGTGATGTGTTGTGATGGTGTAAGTGCTTAGTATTGTCATGGTAATCTACCTAGGCCTATTCAAGATAAACAAGTCAAGCATGCAGCGTCCACATGTGTGCTTGCACGTGGTTGAAGCTGCCCATAGGTATACATGCGATCACCGTGGCCAAGGCGGTCCACACGTGGTGGTATTTTTTACATTTAGTCACGTGGGTGAAAAAAGCTCTATACTGGTCCCTGTCTCAATTCCTGCTTTCATAGGGATTTCTTAAAAACTTTATCCGGGATATCCACGGGCATAACTAAACATCCGCTTGATTTTATGAGCTGAAATTGCAGCGGTGTGTTCACTACTTACGGGGTAAACTATCCTCTGGGATGCTAACTGCAGAAAACTCGCCTTTTCCTCGTTTGGAGGAAAAAATGTTGCCTTTTTGTTGCTGTTTTCCCACTCCAAACGAATGTTGCCCCACTTGCAAAACTGACGGCTGTTCCGTCATTTTCGTGTCATGTCACGTACATGTACAGTGCGTGCCGTGATACCAATGATTTGCCGCAAGCAGTGTGTGACTGGACAGGGAACCAGCCAAGGGCGTTTAGGACTAGGCGACTTGTGTAAATCATAGAGGAAGGACACAGTATATACCAGGCATGAAATGGGACAGAGGGGTACCCCCCCACAAGTCCAATTGCCAATACACACCCCAGCCTATTGTCATTTAACACATCCCCCCAAGATGTTTGAAAAGAATTCCTGAGTGTCACAGTGTGGTCACTTTACAGACACTGCAACAGAAGGACTGGATGCAGGCCAGAAAAATGATTGTAACAACACCCAATCTATACTATTTACAATATTTGATACGAATTTGTTTACAAAATTTCTCTATTCTATAA